>NC_012116.1:0-12500 GCF_000150535.2 Carica papaya
AGTCCAAGAATGAACCAAAGCAAATGATTGTTCTAGAATGGTTATTCCTCACAATTTCTCCTTGTGATGCAGCGGAACCATGGCAATTAGGATTTCAAGACCCAGCTACACCTATGATGCAGGGAATAATAGACTTACATCACGATATCTTTTTCTTCCTCATTCTGATTTTGGTTTTCGTATTACGGATCTTGGTTCGTGCTTTATGGCATTTCCACTATCAACTAAATCCAATCCCGCAAAGGATTGTTCATGGAACTACTATCGAGATTCTTCGGACCATATTTCCTAGTATCATCCCGATGTTCATTGCTATACCATCATTTGCTCTCTTATACTCAATGGACGAGGTAGTAGTAGATCCAGCTATTACTATCAAAGCTATTGGACATCAATGGTATCGGACTTATGAGTATTCAGACTATAACAGTTCCGATGAACAGTCACTCACTTTTGACAGTTATATGATTCCAGAAGATGATCTAGAATTGGGTCAATCACGTTTATTAGAAGTGGACAATAGAGTGGTTGTACCCGCCAAAACTTATCTACGTATTATTGTAACATCTGCTGATGTACCTCATAGTTGGGCTGTACCTTCCTCAGGTGTCAAATGTGATGCTGTACCTGGTCGTTTAAATCAGATCTCTATTTTGGTACAACGAGAAGGAGTTTACTATGGTCAGTGCAGTGAAATTTGTGGAACTAATCATGCCTTTACGCGTGCGCCCGGAAACATAGGCCGACTGCTGAGCCCACTCTGGCTCAGCCGCACCACCCAGGGTGCGAGCCACCCGAGAAGCAAGCTATTACAGCGAGCGGCTGGAGCTGTAGGGAGCCGAGGAGCAAGGCAGTAGATAAGATAGAAGAAGGGGCCAGGCTCCCGGTGGAGCAGAGGAGACGGTTAGGATAACGAACTTGAAACGCGGAGCCCGAGCGGCTGGCGAGCGAGTGGTTAGTGGCCAATAGCGCCCTAGTTGATGGCATTCCTCTCTGCGGCTGGCACTCGAGGAACCACGGGGCACTCCATACAGAGCAAGCAAGTCTTAGGGATAAGACGCCCGCGCAAGGACCTAAATTCTCATTAGGAGGTCGAACCAAGGACCTATGGAAGTCGGGGCTACCCCGTCCCCATGGGCAACGCAATTGTGTCCTGAGGGAGGAGTTTAGAGGCCTTATAGTAGCACGGACTTCTTTTTCTTTCTAGGTCATGCGAAGGGGGCCAGCCCAAGATCGTACTCTTCCTCTACAAAGCTAACAGACGCTCTCAACGGCTAGGCGCCACTCTCTTTCTGAGTTATTCCAGCTTCTTCATGATTTCGTGCCGCGGTGAACAAAAAAAGAGGGCCGTCTCGGCGGAAGGAGAAAGACCTGCAACGGCAGAGACTACTGACCCTCTTCTTGTTCTTAGCCGTCTATTACGAGTCCGGGAAGCCTGGAATCCTAAGAGGGATCCCTCAAAATAGAGAAGTGTGGGCAGGGCTTCCGCAAGAGCCTCCCCTCTTCCCGGTCAAGATAGATGGGAAGGAGCCCTATCAAGTAAAGGCCATAACCAGCCTCTTTCTTTATGTACGTACACCTTTGTTTCAGGGTGGGGCCGCCCTTCCTCCTGCTAATCCGTCCATTTCCGAACCTGTCTTTCCCACCCGGAGGACTTCTTCATTCTTGCGATTCCCAGCCCCCTTAGCTTCTTTCTTTTTTATGTATATATATATACTACATAACTAGGCTTCCAAACCTTGTTTTTTAATATAAGAAAAAGAAGCTCCCCTTTATCTAATAATAAGGCTATGAAGCCCTTCCTTCAGCTGGTTTTGGCTTTCCCCTTGTATAGGTTGGAGCTATGAAGCTTACCTTATTATGCAAGAAAGGGGAAAAGGGCTTTTTCAGCTTGCTGCTCGCTTTCTCGCTTCCGATAGGCGAAAGGAGCCTGACTGACGGTTGTAAAGCCTGGCGCGAAGCGAAGGGATTGGATTTCACCTATGATCAGATTAGTAGGCAACCATAGTTCCATTTTCTCGTGGTGTTGTTGACGTTGTTGAAAGCGAATTTTGAAGTAGGCCTTGCTTTTCGGAGCTGCTCCCAGCTCACACTATGGTGGAGGAAGTGCCGTGAAGATCTAGGAGTGTGAGCAGTACGAGCGGAAAGGCTCCCATACTGTTTGGAGGGCAGGGGGCGCCAAACAAACCTGACCCCTATCTATCGTCGTAGAAGCTGTTCCTAGGAAAGATTATGGTTCTCGGGTATCCAATCAATTAATCCCCCAAACCGGGGAAGCTTAAGCGGAAATGAAAGAGTAGGGTGAGGGAAAGGGGGGGGGGGGAAGAGCTAAAACACTTTAGAGGCTTCACTCGCTCGCTCTAACGCTCGTTTAGTAGACAGCGAGTGGAGTGCATAAGCCCCTGACGAGAGAGGGGCAAGTACTACACGAGCTTTGTCTACGAAGCAGAGCGACCTCGTCTTGCTTGCTTCTGGCGAAGCTTAACGCACTAGAAAAAAGAGGCTTGTATGGTAGGAAGACTACTTTTTAGGCCAACCACTACATAAGAGCGATAGCGAAGCCAAGCCGTATAAAGGCGAGCAGCCCTTATAGCAATAGCAAACGGCCTACTTATAGCCTCTTTTTCCCCTTTTTTCGGGGACTTCAACGGGTCTTACAAGCTCATAAAATGGCAATTCTTCACGTTTTCTTCAGACAGTGGGAATTCATTCTATTACTTGATTGACATTGACAGATATGTGTACCACACCGAAGAAGAAAGATGCCGATATGCTTGATGTACCAGCCAAGCCAGCTCGACCGTATACAATATAAGGGATCCTACTTTGCCTCAGACAGAAGAACAACGGATTGAAGAGGACAGTACCACCGGGAAGGGAAGCCTTACATAGATATTGATTTGAACAAAGGAACTGAAAGCGGTTATCAGAAACCAAAGAAGAGATGGAATTCAAAATGGAACAGATGACCGACCCACAATAAGACGAAATCGAATTCCAAATTCCATTCTCTAAGACGAACTAAAGGGATGTCTCTAAGCAGCCAAGGCCAAGAGCAAGCAGGAGTAGTACTATCCGCCTAGAAAGATTCATTCGATAAAGAGAATGCGAGTAGGCAGGAGATCAATAGACACAGAAAGAGAAGACCAAAAGGAGCAGAAGGCACTCAGTTGTTTATGTGAAATAAAGAAGCAGCAGGTTACACTTTTACACTTTCCCGAAGAAAGCTAAAAGCAAGAAGATGAAAGATGGGATGAGATGCTAGCCTTAGCGCAGAAGATCAATCATTGAGCCTTAGGCCACTACCGAGCAGCAATGGAGGATCATAACACTTGAGAGATGATCCCTACTGGAAAAGGCGGAGACAATACCTCTTGTTGCGACAAATCTCATTTAAAAAGCCCATTTATCAATCACATTTTCAGGCACACCAGTCAAAGAGCCATCGGACCCATGAAAGTCCCCTTTTTTGACTAATATACACGCCCTTTGCCAGGATGTCTTTCATCAAGCAAAAGAGGGGCAGTAAATGGAATGAAACTAAGCAAGAGATCAACTAACCAAGAGAATGAACTAACCCCAAGGGATGATCTCAGATTGAAATCCAAGGCATGGTCTCATTGAAAGTTTAGGGCCAATACAAATCAAAAAAAGCATTTTGAAGGGGGTATGATCCCAGGATGGATTGTCAGTAATTGTGGACGAAGCAGCGGGCATACCAGAAATGGATTGTCAGGAATGGTAGATGGAGCAAGGATGCATAGCAGGCTTAAAACACGACAGAAGTAGGACGCACTGAGGCCGAGCTTTCCTCTACTACTCATTGGAGCTAGCATACGCAATTTTCCGTTGAAGGGTTCAACTATCAGGGCGGCCATTTCGAGCGAGATTCATTTTCAAGAGTAATGAGCCTACGCCTATTTCATGACTCCCGAAGAGCTCATCAAAGAGCTAAGGGATGAGAAAAGGAGGAGGCGGAATTTCTTTCAACTATAACATTTATTACAACATCTTACAACACTTAATATTACAGAAAATGACAGAGAATTCGGTAAGGGGATAGAAGCACATCCTGCACCCGATATGTCAACAAAGCAGCTTGAAGCCCTGCTACTCGCGTATACTGAAAGGGAAAAAGCAGGCCAATTCACGCATCTTCCGCAAAGTACCAGAAAAGCCCTATGAGCTCACTTTCCATTTAACGGCACAGAAAAGTAGGACCTGTGAAAGTCACATCTTTGACTAATATACACGGGCTTCTGAGAGGATTCTTTAATCAACCAAAACCTGCAACAGAATCCAACATTTCTAACACTTACAAGTTGAGAGATGTTCCATTCTTAATGGCAGAAGAAGGATGCAAGCTGGAAGGACTTTTCCAAGATATTCTTCACTTGGACAGGAGATGCAGCGCGCTTAGCGTCGGAAAGATCCCTCTACATGGGTGTGCTATAAAAGACGGAGAAGAACAGAACTAAACGGATCAATTCCTTTGACCGGTCATTTCGAGCTTCCAGTTTTTCTGGATTGCTAACGTGGTTCGATGACGCCGATGGAAGGAACCACTGGAGATTCATCCAACTTCGATCCCCTAAAGGCAAGTACGTAGGCTATAGAATCCCAAATAGAATAGAATCAAAAAGAGAGCTCCTTCGGCTCTAAACAGCTACTGTGCTTATTTGGTCTATCAGCTACTCGGCCAGCTACTGACCTAATTGGGAGCTTTTCAGCCAAGGTCGTCGGATTTAGAGGTCCTTTCCCAAGGGTCCAGATCATTCCATTGGGGAGAAAGCAGGAGTCATCCATATATAGATGAATAGTACCAGTGGCGTCTAGGATGAAGACGGGGAGTGACCGGGTTATAAGTCGGCAGCAGTGTTCTCACTTCCAGGAAGACCTATATCTGGGAGGAGAGCGGCAGAAAGAGGTACTTGTTCCCCTCTCTACAGTGCGGGTTCTAAGACTAGGCGAAGATCGGAGACTAAAGACGAATCATCAATTCCTTTGACCATTCGTTTTGAGCTGAGCATTCTTTTCGAAATGCTAACGAGGTTCAATGAGGCCTCCTCCGGGAACCAGCGGAAAGGCTCTCAAAGGCAGGCGCGTAGCATAGGCAGACTCATAGGATAAGGCTGTGCGTGTGAATCCCATCCTTTTCATTCTATTTCTATATAGGGCTACTCGACCTATTTGGAAAGAGCTACTCTAAAGCCTATTCTATTGGTCACTTTTCAGTCGAAAAGCTTTCAGTTTCAGAGATCACTTTTCTCAGGCCAAGACCGTCAAAATGAAAAAAACCACTTCTCATTCAGGAGCGGTAAAGGAAAGATGAATTAAGCGGTCATCGAGATCTTTACAAAAAAGAAAAGCATTACAAGAAATTCAAAGCCATGAACAAGGGGATTTTCTGAGAAGTAGAGCTAAGCGATCTATTGAATGAAGGGCAGGAATGAATGGACTGATTGATTGCCCCAGCTCAAAAGGCAAGGGGGAAGATCAGTCTTGAATAAAAGAAGAGCTATCGTCGTGGAGATAGACCACTTACCAGAAGAAAAAAGAAAGGAATCAGCTCTTTGCTTTCGAAAGCTTGAGTGGCGCCCTTTCCCTTTCGACTGATTGCTTTGGTGGCGTGCTTTCGCACATAAGAGAAAAGGCTGCTTTTAGCTGAAAGGATTGAGCCGTCCCCCTAAGTCATTGCATTGATAGAGATGAGTGCCCTGGTTCCTAGCCTTGGATGTCTTGCTTTGAATAGAACTAGTTGATGAACCAAGCACTGGAGGAGACTTGACTTCTGATCCTCGTTTTCTTTTCTATGGCTATGGGCCACGAAGGGTAGAGGAAGAAAGGGCAAATCGAGACTAGAGGTCAGCGCTTTCTCTTTGTAAGAATCCTGTTATCGAATCTGCTCCCGGTGGTTAAGTAAGGGCAGTAGGATTCGACTAGCTTGATAGCTTGAACGTGATGAACTCTGGGCCAGTCTTTTCTCATGGTGTCGGCATTCAATCATACATATACGAAGTGTGCCGCGAATCACCTTAGAGAAAGAGAAAGAACAACTAATGATTGCTAGCAGATGTTATGAAAGAAGTGATAGAAGGAAGGAGCGAAGCAGCTCGAACGAATGTGAGAGGAGCGAAGAATCCATATCTGAATCTGAAGGGTATCCTTTTTGATATTCTTCGGAAGGAGATGAGGCCGCCAGAGCTGTCTCTTGATCCTGACGATTTGTTTCCAATGCCAGGTATGAAGGACTTCCTTGAGTGGTCTCTTCTACGTAACTGGGTTAAGCAGTGGCTGCATCCCGAGGTTAGCATCAAAGAGTTCTTCAAAGCTCCTGTGGTCATGAGTAAGTAGAAGATCACCAACAAGGACCCAGTGCTGGTCCGTTGGGGTCTAATATTGAAACTCTATGATCTAGTTGCTGAGAAGGGTGTTGATTATCGAGTGCCTATTCTCGATTGTCAGTCATCACCAGTTTCTGGTTATCTCTTTGGTGGGCGATAGCTTCTTAGTTGACTTTGATCCGCCGAAAGCGGGTCCTGGGGTTGCTCGTACAGGAGTCTCATTTGACTCCTCTGTCGAGCAGCCCGCGGCCAAGACAGATATCAGACTCTTGGCGTCTCGGATCGCCACACAATTCTTGGGTACATCCGAGTGTCCCGTGATGGGCGAGTCACATTCTCATAAAGAGTGTGGTTTGTCCGCATAGGCGCTCTGGTTAAAAAGGGAGAAATCTAGGTTTAAGGATCCTCATCTCGTTCAGTCTGGGAGATAGTGGAATTTGAGCTTTCAACCCTTACATAAACCTTTTCATTAAAGGTCTTAAGTCACATCCTCTCTTCATTCTCTGCTTCCTTTCTTTCGTCTGTGAGAGAGACTGGATCTACTGTCTCTAATTAAGCATCTGCTTTCAACTATTTCATAGCCTCCCGTCCCGAGCGAACTTGAGAGCAGGGTTAAGAGCAACTAAGGAAAATCCATAGAGTTGGGTAGGGATGGGACTAAATAGACTATTTGTTTACAGCCAACCATGAACAGAACAGAGTGAAGAGTCGATTCGGTAATTAAGAGTCGATCTAGTATGGCAAATTCCTCGCTGGCCTTGAGCCTTTTGCCTGCTTCTGCTTCATCTGCAGATCTCCTTCTCGGCATCCAATCAATAAGTCAGAGCTGGGAATTTCGGCTCGGTATTCACTCACAAAACAAAAAAGAAAGAAGTTCATCCGGAAGTCTAGCCTTTTGGCTTAGTAAAGAGTTCTTCCTTCCTTATAGGCTTTCGGGGAAGACGATCTCTTTCTTTCTTTAGCTTTAGCAGCTGAGGCGTGAACAAGAAGACCAGGTTCTCGGCATCTCAGAATCAGAAGGAAGGTCTCATTCCAGTTTGATTTCCATGCCTGCAAGAAAGATAGAAGATCGGGAATGCCGAATCTTTAGAATATCTGTTTGTGATTCAAAGCAAAGTGCTTGAACTGCACTTTTTCCTTCAATTCAATAGGGTTAGACCGAATCCATCATGAAGTTCTACCCGTTTGGTCAGGTACTTCATTATTAGTGTGCTGAACAGATATCCCAAAAATGAGCTAAAAGCCATAGCAAGAGATATAGCGTTGGCTTCCGACTTAGTGAGCTCATAAACTGGCAAAGAAATTCATTTGAAAGAGAAAGAGAAAGTCGGGTCTAGCTTATTCCCAAGTTGACTAATGATAGATAGGTAGGAATGGCAGGACCTAAACGAGCTAGGCTTCGTTAGCCAGTTCTCCTTTGATTTTGTTGTTCTAAGCTATTCGCTCCGGTGATAGAAATTGTTGCGATGGAAGTTTCGGGATCAGTTGATTATGCAGGTGCGTGTGCCGATGTTGGTTGACAGTGCCTCTTACCGCCCCTATCTCGTCAGGGGCTTATGTGACTGGTCTCGCTGACTTAACTGCTTACAGGCTTTCATTATCATCTAGATCTAAAAAGAATGCATTTTGCATTCTATTGTATGTAAGGATGGATGAGAATAGGTTTTCTCGCCATCCTCATAGCCGGAAGCCTGATTCACTCTCTTTGGTCATTGCCTCAGTCAGCTTCGAGGTGATCTGTCTATTGAACGAGAATCCCCCTTTCTCCATCCTTGTGCACGAGCTTGAGGCAATTCGAAGAGGAGTGGAAAGGGCCTCTCCGTCATAGGCGGCCGAAGGTACCGCCTTTTTTTGACAACAACAACAGGAAGATAGAACTCACTCTTAATATAAGAAATTTCTTGTCCGAGCCGTGATCTTATTACGATACCACGAAAAAACCGGTAACGATTAACATTTGTTCTCACGGAGCAGTAACTAGTCTTTAGCATTCATCTTTCTATCAACGGCTATTAAGGAATTCCTCTGCACTTATGCTGCCTTCATTCAACTCGCTCTCTTCCAATTCCTTTTCATAGAAAATGTATTCTTTCAAACTCTATCAAAGAGCTTCTTCTTGCAGCGGCTTCTAGGGTTCTGGCTTTAAACAGTTAGAGCCCCTTATCAGTCCTTTCAGTCAGTTCCGATTCGGTTAGCTACTTAGGATGAATCACACAGAGGCGATCTCGAACATCAGAAGAAATGCTTTTCAAGAGAGAGAAGGCCTAAGAGAGATGGGGAACTTCTCTCCTATCAATCTTCTTTGCACGAGCTTCTGTAAGCCTATCTTCTCTCCGAAAACATATTCCAATTACATGTGTTAAGCATAGTGCCTTTTTTCTGACAGACGGAAACCCGAGATCAAAAGAGTCAAAGCCAAGCAGCTCCTTCTTTCACAAGCCCATCAAAAAGCCTACTTGTTTCTGATCTCTTTGCTCTGCTCTTGCGATGCCTATTTTTCTTTTTTAATTCCATTCCCCCGCCGGACTCAGTTTGGGCTTTCCAGTCTCGTTCCCTGAAATTGCACGAGATAAGGAAAACGAGATATCAAGCGGGAAGGCAGTGAGGGTTCGGGAAAGGCAAGTAGTCACAATGCCAGTTCAAGCTATCTTCTGGATGGAGCAAGAAAGGGTATGCGCAGGTGCAGTAGTTCAAGGCAGACAGGTAAGGGTAGGTAGTAAAGGCAAGCGCATAGGCAGGGGAGAAGACTTTGAATGAATGTTGAATGGGAACTAGGAAAGGAACAGCTACTGGCGGATCTTTGCCTAGAACCGAAGCTGACCTTTAGCCTTGCCTTAAGACGACTCTTGCCCTAGTTTACTTTTCAAACTTAGCGAATGCAGCATGAAATAATTGTTAAGGACTAGTTAGGGCAACTACTCTATCTTTCTTTGTTTGCATAAGTACTTCTATTCATTCGGATGCAGTAGTCAGGGGATATAGCATCTTTCTCTAGTGCCTACTTGGATGCCTAGTTTTGCTGCCTCTTTCTGGCCTGAGCCTGGTTATCATAGGTTTACGTACTCTGGACCAGAAAGCAGGGTTTCTCCTCCCCAACGAAAGAGAGTTGAGGTGCGATCGTTCGCCATACCTAGTACATTGGGGACAAAGAAGTCACTTTCTAAAGCGGTATAAAGGGGGTTGACCCCGGTCTTAGGCGTGGCATAGCTTTCACTTAGCCAAAATAGGCTAACCTTCCCAGAACCTTTTCTATGTCCGCAGTCTATTACGGCATAGCGCACGGGACTCTGTAATGATCGACTATCTTCGCTTGGCGGCAGAACCCTTGCTTGCTAGCATGGGATGCGCGTTGTCGACAAAGTTCCTTCGGTCTCGGGCAGAATGAATTGTAAGGCATACCCCCGGGCGGGCACCCAAGCAATTACGGAGATCAGCTCCTTCTTTCCTTCCGAAAGCGTGACTTTCCGAGGAGAGAAAAGGAAGCCTTAGTAGGAATGAATCCTAGGATAGGAAAAGCAAGAAGGTCTCTTTCATATCAGACAGGAAGAATCGGGTAGGCGACATCAATGAGCGAGGATTCGCCGGGCTCTAAGAGGCATCTTCCATGGTCAACTAATAGCTTGGGGATAGCGACCCATCATCTTAGTAGTTGCAGAGCACAGTATGTCTTCTCGTTTGGGAAATGACTTCGGACTTGGATCTAGTGCCTATGTTGGACCACTAGCCTTTAGGAAGTCTAGTCAACCCCCATCCTCTCCCGTTGGTCGAGCTTCATTCCATCCTCTTTCTTTATCATACTTCAATCCATTGCATCTTACCCAACAACACTTTCTCCGGTCGAAGGTCTTGACTCTAGGGAGCGGTTCTAGGGGGGGAATCAGTCCCTTCCATCTATCAGTGTCAGGGCCAGTGATCCCAATTGGTGGAAAGATCATGGGGTGTCTTTGCAGCTCAGGATAGAAGGAGGATGCTCATGTGGACTAGTGCCCTATCTATCTTCGTCTTCATTCTCATTTCTTCTAGTCTTTCACCTGTGAATGCGACGTAGAATTCACTATGATTTAGGGTTTAAACAAGAAGTCAGAAGTGAAACTAATAATGAAAAGTCAGATAGCTAGTTAGGGGACCTAAGGGAGCGGAGCGAAAGGAAGAGAAGAATCGGTTATAATAAGACAGGGATAAGCAGTATGGTAGAGATTGTCCCTCTTCCTCCTTTTCTTGTCTGAGTTGCCTGATCCTCCAGCTTCTTGGCGGGGAAACTAATTCGAAGAAGACTCTGGCCTTGAATTCTTCCCTCCCTTTCTTCCGACTTCAAAAGGCCTGATGGTAGAAAGCCCAAGTAGGGCTGCATACTCTAGATCTTCCATAAGGAGGAAGTCGTAAAAGGTATAGTTTTTCTCTTTGCAGACATGTACGCCTCGAACTAAGTGCGGAGTCTTTAGCTTAGAGCCATCCACACTATATGCCTGTTCTTGGCACGTTTCCAAATATCTGTCAAAACAAGCATTCCATTTCAAAGGATGTGGCCGGGCTCTCTCTATGGTTGACCAACTAAACCATCTATATTAATCGGTGAGGTTTACATGTTCGGTGAATCATGAATGCTAGGTTACGAATGGTAAGGAATCACAAGCGGGTTGGTCGGTCATCAATTCGAAGGCCGGGCTTTGAAGGAAAAAACTCCAATACATTAGCAGATGGAAGTACCAAGGTGCGTCTGGTGGTATCGTATATAAGAAGGAGGCTGCTTTTCTTTTATGGCTTCTTTTGCCGGATGTTTCAAGGGAAAGAGATCCAGATGCGGGAGGAGTTTCAATCGGAGGAGAGAAAGCAGCAGAGAATCTTGCACCTCATCGGCACCAGACTCTTTCCAAACCTAAATACCAATCTTCCACTTCTTCTCCCTTTGAGAAAGATGCTGGGCGAAAAAGCAAATTCGTGGTAACCCGCTAAGGTGGTTGTTCATTTTCGGGTTTCGATTGGATAGCATATTGACCCCTATCTTATACCTCTGGGCTGGGTGCGTGGAACTCTTCCTTCCAATGAAAACTCCACGGAGAATATCGGTGACCTCTAGCTTGCACTTTTGCTGCCTTCTCAAGCATTGGATTCCTTTCCCCCGTCCAGGCACCCCATCAAGCACCTATATGTCATGAGTGACCCCAACTATCGCACCTCTTCTTCGATCAGAACCCATTCCCAACCTCTTCCCCAGCAAGATAGGGCAATTCATCCCCCCATTCCACTAGTTCTGATGCGTACTGCGCAAAAAGACTCCTCTGGTCACCTTCTTATGGCCTGCGTTCCGGTTCACCTGTCTGAAGAAGTCTCGAGTTGAGGATTGGAACGGGTTACGCGGCTGCTCATCAATGTCTCTATTCGATTCCTCCATCTGCCTCGAACACTGAGACCCCGTTGGATACGGGTGAAATGCTTGAGCCGGGGGATATTCAATACCTTCTTCGCCCCCAACTCCAAATTCGAGACCCCCAGCCCCGGACGTGCACCCTTCATCAAAAACCCCCATCACCAGAAAGAATTGAATACATACGTGCGTAGTGGCCCGATTCTAGAGAAGCAGAACTCTTTCCTTCTTTGTGGTGCCCCCTCTATCCGAGTGGGAATGACTAGTGGATGAAAGCATTGAAAGAGGTGGAGCAAGGGATTGAAAGTCACTACCAGGTTCATAAGACGAAGTGAAATCTGGTGCTGATGCTGATCCGGCATATTCATTCTTATCTGGAAGAATTTTGTTGGCTCGCGTCTGATTAGCTAGTTGGTGAGAATGGCTCGTTCTCTCCACTCGCAGCTCGCAAAGCTCGCATTCGCTGATGGGCGGAGAGCAACTGATAATCAAACCGATTGCCTGCCCAGCTCTATAAGGTATTCCAAGGGGGATTTTCCAGGTCAAGAGTGTCATGAGTGGGATAAGGAGTTGATAGAGCTTTCCCTCTAGTTGACAAGACTTCTTATCTACAAACTTTTCCGTCTGTGGCATGCCTTCCTCGAATATGAATAACTACTCGTGTAACGGACAAAAAAGCCGCGAAGGCGTGCCCTTGTTCTTTGGTTGGATTGTCTTTGTCTTTGGTGTACCCCCTCCCGGGGGGAGTGGGCTGGCACAAAGACTGGATAGAAATCGCGCCGGTATGTATT
>NC_012116.1:17500-32500 GCF_000150535.2 Carica papaya
TTGAACTAAAGGACATACGCCAGTTTAAAGTCTAATTCTATATCCATCCCAGAGACAATTATGAACCCCAAAGAGCAGGAGTAGGTTCGGGCCCATCTAGCTCAGCTTGTTATGGCGAGACAAGACAAGCAATAGCCATCTTTAGGGCTGGCATTGAATGGTACACCCCCTTAGCTCAACTCTAAAAAGCGCTATACGCTCAATAGCGCGGTGTTTAAGGAAAAGAAAAGAAAGAGGCACGCAGGCTCAGGCTCTTTCCTAACACAAAAGCTCCAAACTGAAAAAGCGAGAATAAAAGAAAAGGCCACTCAGCGCGCTTTTAGCGCTCGCCTACTGACTAGGGGCATTGAAGCTCACCTTATAAACGAAAAAAAAAGGATGAACAGAATGTCCAAAAAAAAGAACTCGCCAAGCTTCTTCATCCGTATTCAGATTTGCCTTGCTTGGTAAGGACTAAGTCATAAGCGACTCAAGAATCTGCCTTTAGCTCCGTGGCTCTAGCCGGCAAGGGACAAGGATAGAAAGGAGTTCCCAAATGCTACCTCATCAATTGGTACGAAAGCCTACAGCAAGAAGGAAGGAATGATAGGAATGTTGCGGAAGAAAAAAGTGCTTTCTTTGAAGGGGGCCCACCGCACTCCAAGAGCTATATCGGTGGCACTCGGGATCTACTCTACTACTTCTTTAGTTACAATAGGACGACTAATCCTAATTCAGCTTCCTTCCCTGGAAGAGCAACTGAACCTTCGCTACGTTCCAGCTAGTCGAACTACCTCAGTGAACCAGAGAAAGCATTTCTATTCAAAGCAATCCACCCGGAAGGCTAGCTAGTCTCTAGGGGCTGAATCTCTAGAAAGAATATAACTCTTTTATATGATAATCAAAGTTCTTCGCCTGCTTCATCCGCAGAGCTAACTCCGGAAATGACTGCTTTCACTCGGTGATTTAGACTACTCTGACTCTCTTTGTTCTGTGATCTACTGGGACTCCCTTTCACTTTTGGTGGCAGCTAGTTCAATGGTTGCTAAGCTGGACGCCTGGTATTCTCTCCTAACGAATTTGCCCTTTGCTACTCCCTTTCGCTACCTGGAGCCAGGTCTTTCCTTATTATAGATAACGTACGCACAGGTGATCTAATTAATGGACTAGCTGAACTAATAAGGCTTTCTTTCCCTGTGGGAGAAGTTGAATCTTTCTAGGTCGCATTCGATCTAGAGAAAAGAAAAGCTATTCTTCTTAGCAGTTTTTCAGGAGCAAGAACAGCTACCTATTCTACCTAATCCACTGCTGACCACGGACTGACTCAAGCACCAAGACCGACTGTACTGCTCTTCCGACAACCGATGAAATGGCTGCTTCTTCTCTGCCTCCCCTCGGGAAGTCAAGCGGAAAATAGCCTTTATCTTCTCTTTGATGGCTGCTATCTTTCTATCCTGTTTAGAAAGAGAGCCCTAAACTAAGTTACCTTTCTTCTTCACAGCTTAACCACACTAAATCAGTCTAATGGGATCTAGGGGCGATCTATATAGAGATCGGTGAAGCGATCCCATTAGGGATCACCTGTGCTATCAATAATAAGGAATACCAGGGTGCCGTTAAGGTAGCTCACCCGGCTCTTCAATAGAAATCCCTGCAGTGAAGTCACCCGAGGGGAATTATATTCACCCTTCTTTCAGCTCAGCTCTTGTGATTGTGAAATGGTCTCTGTGGTTCGCTTGCCCTTGTGACTATGCTTTCTGTGGTGAACTTTTGCCGACTCTTCACTCTGTTCATGCTTAGCTGGAAGGTTAAGGTAAGGACGTTGAATTTGCTTTTGTAGTCTCGGATTATAAAGAAGAGCTAGTCAAGGCTTTTCTCTTAGGTTTCGGAGTGATCTATCTCTCTAACTAGAAAAAGAATAAGAGAAGGAAGATTCAGTAAAGTTGACTTGCCTTGCTCTGTAGCCGGGCTACAGATAGATAGATTCGGGGGAAAGATAATAGGAATACCCCGATTGTTCACGAAGTAACAGCTAGTGAATCCGCCCGTCAGTCCTTACTTGACTGACTTCAGACTGGACTGGAATGAATCATCCGATGAATCTTTCCTTCAAGGCTTTCCGCCTAAGGGCTAACTTGCTTGATCCCGGGATTCTCTTATACTTATATAAGAGAATCATTTGCCTGAAAGCGCTTAAAAGTACACCACACATTATGGTACCCTATAGAGTCAAAAAAAAGAAAAGAAAGTCACTCCAACCTTCCCATTGATCCCTACTTATCCATCCCCTCCCTATTTCTGCCTCTTTAGTTGGAACGACTGCCTACCCTTGGCCGGTGAAAGCTATGCACTGATTCCCTCTTCTCGTATCGGGCCGGGAACGAAAGCTTTTTAATGTGGGCATAGACCTAAGGATCAACCATAACTGAAGGATCCTCTGGTTCGACATTCTATCTCTCTGGGTGCTCTTACAATATAAGACATTTGTTTTCATTCCCCCGGTGGGTGGATTGTTTGGGCCTCTCTTCATTCGGACCAGGGGAGGGAAAGAGAATGGATCATGTTCTCCATGGGTCCGGCGGAACGAACATTGATGGTCGGATCCCTCTAGTTGCATTCCTTTGTTGAGAGTCTCATTTCTAGTATTCCTGGTCAAATTCAGATTGACTCTATACTCTCGTTTGCGAGACTTCACTCCTCAGAAAGCGTCCACACCTGACTTTATAATAATAAGAAGAAGGGGTGCTTTCCTCGTCTCCCGCCACGAGTCCTCCGTCTGAGAGAAAGGTGCGGGTTTTCAAGGTGGCAGGCAGGTTATACGGGCGGCTCCATACGGCGGAATCGGGGGAGTCTTAAGGGTCGGGGACAGAACAGGAGACGATGGTTTCCTACTCTGTTGATGAATCTTTTCTAGACTTAAAAAGCCTATAATATTCATATTCTTCGGCTGTGGCTTAAGGGCATGCTTTCTTTTATGGATGGAGAGAATCCGCAAGTAGGAATAAGAGCATTGGGGAGGGGCCTATCTGCAGTTGTCGACTCTGAACGAATGGTTTTATGTGAAGAAGAGGTGGTCACTTTTATAAAGAAGAAGATCCCGTTACAGTTAGGAAAGCAAGTGGTCGAAGAGCTTCTTTTTGTGCAGGAACTTCTTTTTATCCTACTCCTACTTCGCCTCCAGTAACTCTTGTTTTGATGCTTAAAGAGAGGCCTTCTCACGTAAGACACTAAGCCGTTCCTGCTGTCAAAGAGTTCCACATCTCTTTAACCTAGGAGTGAAATGCTTCCCTAAAGGATAAGCAACTACATCATGAAAGAAGGTAAAGACGCTACCCATTCCTCTAAGTAGGCCTATTACGGGTGCTAGTCAGACAGTTTCTTACAGTTCCTTACTAATATATTCATTCTTGCGCAATGAAGAAAGCGTTAAAAGTCTTATCCCGCTACGAACCTTGGCTTTGTCCCTTGCTTCCTTCATCTCGTCTATAGTTCGATAGTATAGCATTCCTTGATAGACAGAAGATAGCAAGAAAGCAAGGAAGTCTTATGCCGCTCCTATCTAGCCCCCGGAAGTGACTTCGATACGCTTCCTTCTTCCTTTGCTCCTTCCTCTAATTGGTACAGCTATCACTAATTCCGTCTATTGCTCCTTAAGGTGATAAAGACTCTGTTTAGTGTAAGAGTCAAGCGGTAAAGGGGCGAAGCGGTTAAGCAGGTAAGAAAGTCATAAAGGTACGAAGGGAATATCTCCATACTAGCAATCAGGCAATCCGGTAATCAGTATTTGGCATGCCCTACCTCTCTCCACCAATGGCTTAGCTATCTCTGCCTTCCTCCTCTCTCTCCCTTTGTTTAGCAAGATAGGAGTACTCTCTTTCCCGCTTGCGGGAGCAAAGGCATGAAGGAGCTTACCTTACTAAGGCATTCATTCAAAGGATTTTGGCTTCATCTGGCGTCCATCAGAGAGCGGTAAGAGTACTTAACATTTCCCTTTGGAAAGCATTTCTTTAGGAAGGAATCCCCTGTCATTTCCCAATTCTTTAGAAGTTCAATTGCCTAAAACCCGGAAATCCCCACTCGCTTCATTCTATGCTTGAAAGGATCAGGAACAGAGGGACAAACAGAAGTCGATACAAGCAGAATGACTAACCAAAGTACGTTCAGTTTCATCACCCGGGCCGGACCGACAGCGGAAGCCTAGCACTAAGTTCAATCTCCAGCGACAACGGTCCCAAATGCATGAACGACGAATTGCCCGCCAACTATGGACGGTATAGAAGATTCACTTCGCGCATACACCGAGAACACGGCATAGCCGCACCCCTTATAAATAACAAGGCCATTGCTTGGCTGCTTTCTTAAGTGAATTGGGGTCAATAGCAGGTGTGAAGCAAGAAGGAAGAGAGAGGCCTGTGCACAAGCTTGATGTTCAAAAGCCCAGGATCAGAGTGCTTCGCCCTAGAACAGAACATTTCACTCTATTTTCATTGGTCGCTCCTTGATTAGAGCATGGCAATTCGATTCAGATTTGGCAATCAATTAAGAAGGGTCTCCCCGAGGGGGATCAAGAGACAGCTTTTAGTCTCTCCCCCGGGTTCTGAGAAGAGCTGGTGCCCCAAACTCCTCTCTTTGGCTTATATCCATAGTCTGACCCGACCTCCTCGGAGACGCTTTGAATGATTAAAACGAGCTTTTCACTCGAAAAAGAAGGAGAGTTTTTCTTCTTGCATGCATCCTCTACTATGAAAGCTTACCTGGAATAAGGAAGAAAACCCTGATCATCCGCTTTAGCATAATTTCGTTTAAAGCATTTTTGAACTCGTTTAAGGAATTGATTGATCGAGTCCAATCAATGGGGTCTCCGGTAAGCCCCTTCGGGCCCTTTCACTTTCTTTTTTGAATCAAAGCAGGAACCTCTTCCAATTTCAAAGAATAGCCATAGCTTAGTGCCCGTAAACACATCCATCGGTTTTCATCTTCCCCGGCACAGTTTTAAAGTCCAGTCTCACAAGTACCAGAGCTATATATCCCTTAATCCAGTATTAGGTCACGGATACCAGTGAGGAGAGCCCGAAGGAGACAGAAAGAGACTCCCTTGAAAGAAGTACGATCAGAAAGGCTCCTCCTTACCAAAAGAAAGTCAAGCCCGATCTCTTTTCTTTCTTTTTTGTATTACCAAACCTAGCTTAGCCTTCGTCAATCTAACTAGAAGGAGACTCCCAACTATGGCAAGGCCCCCTTCAGGCTTAGGTTAGTCAATCCGGCCCTAGACGCCTTCGTTGAGAAAATCGCCGTAGGAATGGAGATCTTTCTTAGAGGGCTAGAGCATCTAAAGCTGAGCTGGAGAATATTCAATGCCTACTTTGAAATTATCCTAGAAATGACTCTCTTGCTGCAGAAGAGAAAAGGCTAGCTGTGAAGTATAGAGAACTCAGTACAGCTGAAGAAGCTTTTTTCAAGCAAAAGTCAAGAATTTCTTGGATAGATTTTGGAGATCAGAAGACTGGCGCCTACTAAAATAGTAAGCTCCAAAAGATCAAAAAAGACTATTAGGAACTCTTTATAGCATAGCTCTGATGGCAGAATGAGGAGTTCAAATTCAGAATGAGGCTGTGGCTTTCTATCAGAACAGAACCTGCTAGGGAAGTCTGATGAAGATCTTTCGGGGGGATAAATTTCTGATTTCAAAAGCCTATTACAGATAGAGATTTTTTCATATTGCAGAGGTATGCTGCTAGAGGAAGTGACTCAGGATGAGATCAGGCAAACCATCTTTTCCCTCAATGGGAACAAGGCTCCTGGGCTTGATGGTTATACAGCTGACTTTTGAAAGCCAGACTGTAGTAATCTTGGTGGTGAGGTAACTAGACCTATTTCTGACTTTTTCATGAATCGCAAGCTCCTTCATGAGGTGAATGCCACTACTATTTGTTTGCTTAGTCCCAAAGTGAACCCTGAAAGAATGAGTGACTATAGGGCTCTTTCCTCTTGTCAAACTCTCTACAAATGCATTTCCAAGATCTTAGCTAATAGAATGAAGTTTTAAATTCCTCAGATCATCAGTCCTAACCAATGTGCTTTCATTGAGGGGAGGAAGATTGTGGATAATCTCCTCTTAGCTCAAGAAATTTCTTTTAAGCACTCTCATAGGTCTGGGCTAACCTCTAGATGCACTTTGAAAATGGATCTTATTCAGGCTTTTGACTCAGTGAACTGGTGCTTCCTTTTGAATATTCTGCTTGCTTTGGGCTTTCCTGGGAAGTTTGTAAACTTGGTGAAGTCTTGTATCACTACAACAAGGCTTTCTCTTGGAGATAGAGGGTTTTCTGGGCGATTTTCCTGGCAAAAAGGCTTTGAGGCAAGGTGATCCTATGTATCCATACTTTTAATAGCTATGGAATTGCTTTCTTTCTTCACTTCTAAACAAGGCAGATATGGAGGGAACTTGACCTTTGAATCCTAAATGCAAAGAGGTTAGATTCACTCATTTATGCTTTGCTGATGACCTTATGATCTTTTTTGATGGTAGCTGTCAAGCTATTCAAGCAGTCACAGGAATGAATCTTGCAGGCTTTCTTTTAAAAAAGTCTCAGGCCTGAAGTTCAATGCTTTCAAAAGTGAGATTTTCTTCTCTGGTGTGGATGAGAATCATATTATGCAAATGCAGCAGCTTACTGCTTTCAAGATAGGGAAGCTTAATGATAATGATTGCAAGCCCTTGATTGAAAGAATGACTTATAAAAGAAATAGCTGGACTTCTAAGCATCTCTCATTTGCTGGTAGACTGAAACTTCTGAATTCTTTAATTGTCAGCATTCAAAATGATTGGTGCTTTTTATATTGCCTAGCTTTGTCATAAAAAAAAGCTATTGAGAGAAAGTGTAATGCTTTTCTGTGGAATGGGAAATTCTTTGGAGAAAGTCACCTATCCTAAGAAAGAAGGTGGTCTGGGAATCAATCAAATTGTGGATTGGAAGAAGGCCTGTGTGCTGTGTGCTTAGAGGTATTTGGTCTCCTTTCACCAAATCTGGCTCACTATGGGTGGAATGCGTGAACAAAGATCTGAAAAAGCGGAAGTTTGGGGTCTTAATCTTCCGCTCTTGGGAGTGGAGAAAGCTTTGGAAGCTAAGGGAAAAAGCCAGAAGAATGATTTTTCATATCATTGGGAAGGTCACATTCTTTTGGTGGGATTCTTGGCATCCTCATGGGGCTTTGCTGCAGAGCTACCGCAGGAGAATTGTTTATGATTCTGCAATCTCCATTGATACTGAGACAATAGTAGCAGCAGTTATTCAAGACAATGATTGGAAATGGCCGCCAGCTAGATCTGAGGACCTAGTCCAAATTCAAAGTGTCATTTGTGGAGTTCTCTTTCCTAAGCAGCAAGAGGTAGACAGGGTGGACTCCTTCTCAGAATGGAGAGTTTGAAGTTAGCAGCTCTTGGGAAAGTCTGAGAAAGAAAAATGTGAAAGTGGACTGCTTCATGTGTGGGGTTCTCATTGAATCCTAAGACCGAGTTTCATTTGCTGGCTTGCTATACTCAACAGACTATCAACAAAGGAAAGGCAAGCTAAGTGGGGTAGGCAAGTTTACATGCAATCTTTACTGTGTCAGCAAGATATAGAGACCAGAGATCACTTATTCTTTTCTTGCCCTTTGAAAAGGAGCAATATCTATAAAGATGTGGGGGGATAGAATGATGAATTGAATTGGGCTAAGAAATCTCTCTCCAAGAAGAGTGTGCTGGCTGTCTTGCTTAGATTAGCTTGGTGTGCTTCCATCTATTATATCTGGGGAGAGAGGAAGATAAGATTGCATCAAGGCAGCTGTCTTTCAGTTTCAAGTCTTGTCAACTTTCTTCTTGCAGATCTTAGCTTAAAAATGCAGTCTTGGAAGGAGTTAAAGATCAAAGTTGAAGTCACTCAACTCCAAGAACTATTCTGTGCAACTGGAATCTGAGATTTCCTTACTAATTGGAGCTCTTTAATTCCTTGCCATTAGTTTCTTCATCTGTATCTCTCAGACTTTTTTTTAGAGAACAGGCATTTTTTTGCAGTCTGCAGCTTTGGAGGAGTTTGGCCTTCTGCTGGTCTATTGGGTCTTTGCTCTAGATTTGATCTTCTTTCTTTTTTTTAGCTTTGCTTTCTTTCTATCTTCTGTGATGGGATTGATTCTAATCCTTTGCTTTTGCTTCTGCTATGTCAGTAGCTTTTCTTTAAAAGTTTTCTTGTGTGGCCTTGTAGCACTACGATGAAAGACTTTTCTGCCTAGTAGACTGAAAGGCTATTTCATCCCCTCCCCTAGGCGAGGGCTTTCCGAGACCAATCTGACCAACTAAACCGAATCAAGGGAATAGGAGTCAGCCACGGAAGACTTTACCGAATCTCCAGGTATATTATCTCCAATCGGGCAAGGTGCGTAGCGTAGAAGGAGGCTTCTTCCCATCTCTATCGAAAGAGAGAGCAGTCGTCACATCTGCGCTAGGTAGCTCTAAAGCTTACCGTCAGCCTTGATCCACTACTTCTTTTTTTTTTTTATATACGATCGCGCCGGCAATCAAAGAAAGCAGCAAAACCAACCTGCCCAAGCGGATTTGGCTAAACAAGAGAGAAAGGCCTTCTTCTTCCTCTCCGAGGGTGACTCCCTTCCTTAACCCATGCCCTTACTAAACGACCAAGAGCTAGCCACAAGAGCTATACCAAAATGAAACTGCCTTACCCGGGTCAACTACCTTTAGAGCGACTACCCTTAGAGAGATGTTCGCACGAAGATAAGGAGATTGGCCGGGTGATTGGAATATGAAGATAACTCTTTTTATTAGAAGTCAGAGATGGGCCTTGAGCCAGCTATGGAACTAAAAAAGCATTTCTCGATCTAGGTCTGGGTCTGGCATCGATTCCTTCTACCCTTCTTCCAACAGCTCTTAAAGAGAAAAGACTGTCTTAGTCTATGTCCCACGACGGACCGACAGTAGTTGAATCATCAACTTTCTCGATCTCGGCGGGTCGCTTACACGGAGGTAGAGTCAGCTGACCGTTAACGATCAAGATGTCAAAGATGGCGTCTACCTGACTTTCATCGAAATCCCCGACTTGAGAGAGTCGTTCTTTGAGAGAAGAGATCTTTTCTTTCTCATGCACCTCCTTCTCGCCATCTCATAAAAGAAGCGTAGTATAGGCGGACCCACCAACTCTCGCTTTGTCAATCTGGCGTATCCCTTTTCAGTTCTCCTCGGACTCTCCTGGCACTATCTTCCTTCTATAGAGGGCAGGTTCTCCTTTCTTTCCCATAAGGATTAGGATTTTCATTGCATATATATTTGAAGATCGCAAACTTCTGCTGTGTGCATCACACCACTGGCATTGCATAGCAGCTGTGAGTGCATGCTTGGTCCTTCCCTATCTCTTTTTTGACACCCGTCAGAATCTTCCTGGTGCGTCATCATAGGCAGTCTTTGATTCTTCCTTTCTTCCTGATATCCGGAGACAGAGATTGAATCTTCGGAGAGAAAGAATGGAAATGTCTTACTTGTCTCACCGCCTCTAACAAGACAATAACTCAGATCTACTTTCTTCTCCTTCTTTTAGACATGAGATCCTTTTGCAAAAGGCAAGCATTTACCTGAGACTGGCGGAAAGAAGAAAGACAAAAAGCTTTTTCATAAGTAAATAGAAAGAGAGAAAGCTACTTCCGCTGGCTTGCTAGTTCAAACTTGACTCACCAACTCTTCCCACGAAAAGATGAGCCAGGAAGGGATCTTGATCGGCCCTTCCCTTATTAAGAACGCTCTTTCCCTCTAAACTTCTTCTTTCTCAAATCTATCTCTCCATTTCTTCTATCCGAGCAAAAGAAGAATTGAGATGGACAGTGAATCAAGAGAATAGGCTGAATGCCAACCAATACCGATGAAAGTCAAAGCAACTCCATCAATTCTTTGGGAACCCTCTTCCTCTCAACCCCTCTCCCCTTTCTCGAGCTATCTAGCTTCTCTAGCTGCTACTCTAGTTGCTCTCAAAAGTACTCGCTCCTTTTATTACGCTCTTTATGCTCCTCGCCAGGTGGAGCTTTGAATCTCTCTTTCCAATTCACAAGTAGTCTGCTTATCCCATAGCGGATGCTTCCATAGTCTATCCCCTTTTTTGATTCCCGTATGCACCTTCGTGCTCGCTGGCCTTCTTGGTCCATAGCTTACCAGTAGTTTAAGAGTTGTCCCATTCCTTCCTTTTTTAGTTATTCTCGCTTTTCAATTCTTCTTTCCTCTGCTCTCTTTTTTGACTACGACTGATGAGCCCTCCAATGCTTCGCTTCCCGGGAATATGGGTTGAATGAATCTATTCTTTTCGGTCTCGCGTCGATCGGACGTTGATACGTAAGTCAGAGACACTGGTCATTCCCCCGTCGCCAGGTCCGCAGGTACGAGCCTCGGGGGTTGAGTAGGAGATTGACTTGTCTATGATCCAATCGGGCCGGATCGATTCGATAGAAAGGAAAGGGTAAAGGAGTGGAGTACTCGCCTTCGCTGGCTCACGAGAGGATGGAGGGTAAGCCAAGCAAGCCTGCCCCCCTAAACCTCTTTTATAATAGGTTGACCTTGGTCAGCCCATTCAAAATGGGGATTATGTGGATCTAGATTTGACTCCGGCGCCACCATTAGTAGGAAGCCAGCAAGCGCCTGTAGTTGCTGATGTTTTTCCGTAAAGGGGGAAATCGAGAGCATCGTAGCGAGCGTCGATCCCCCAAAAGCGAGGGGAATTCTCCGCGGAGCAGCAGGCAGCATTCTTAGATCGAGCCATGACTCACTTTAACCACAAGGTGAAAATCAGAAAGCAGTTGCAATCCATTTACCCCGTAGATCCATGGGAAAAGTCAAGGTCTATCCGGGAGCGGATCTTTGTCGGAAGAAGCGGGAATAACGAAATGGACCTCGAGAAAGTCAACCAGAGACTTTGAGATATGGAAAAAAAGAAAAGGTTGCCCTTTTTTTTGTCAACGAACTTAAAGGCCGAATACGACATTGGCATTTTGAACATGGTTGTACGTGCTCAAAATCGGGTACATTCCCTTGAGTTCTAATTCTTGTCGGTAGCCGAAGAATTGGAAGAGGGCGGAGGGTCCCACTTAATGCCAAATCAGCAAGCGGAGCCCTTTAGCCTTTATATGATGCAAGGAAGAATTGTATCGTAAATTCAAGTCGTAGGGGTGGGGCCCGCACTGAATGTCCTGAGATTTTTTGAACATCTTTTCGTCTTTCTTCCTTTTCGCAGTCTTTAGATGCCAATGCAATGCTTTTTTGACTTCATCTACTTGTAGTGTAGCATAATAAAGCGGGTTGTTGAGTATTTGACTATCCCCGATCTTCCTGAGTACATCGAAAACGCGTCTTTTGTATTCACCATAACATAATCAGTCTCATTATAGCTCGCCTTTTTATATCTTTCGGGGGCCCGAGGCGTTTACGTATTTTTTTGTATTCGTTCTCCCTGACCTGCTTTCCCCCCCGTACTACAAAGTCGTTTTGAGAATGGTCTACGTATATCTCTTTTCTTTTAGGTAGATGTTTACGGGATTTTCGTCTACCTATTCTTCCATTATGATAGGCCAGGCTAGGGAGTCTGCTCTCTCTGGGTCTCTGCTTCTCCTGAGGGTAAATAATCCCGCTCGTTCCATGCCTTCTTGTTTTTTCTTCATCGCCCCTCGAAGATGTCGATTTCATGCTTTTCATACTCTTCTTCTTTTTCTTGAAGCGAAGTGAGTGACTCTTGGGTGAGAGGGCCGCTCACGCTTAAGAAGAGTCAGCTTTTTCTTTTCTTTCTTATTTAGATGTTTTTCAGTCTTCTTTTCCTCTTTTTTTTTCTTGCTTGCTCTTTCATTTTCTCGGAGATCGTCTTCTCTTTCTCTTTAGAATCTATAATCATCGTCTCCTTGTCTAGTCTATTACCTTTTTGTTATCAAATAGATAAAGATGCTCTCCTCCTTCTCTCTTGCAAGATCGTATTGTCTAGGAGTGTCTTCTCTGACTTTCTAACTTAATCTGGATGGACTGCTTTCACCGGGATTTCTACCCGCTTCGCACCTTGTCCAGCTATTCTTTACCAAGCATGACCTCTTAAGAAGCCAAATGTCTTTAGAAGATAGAAGTCAATAAAGGCAGAAAGCTTATATAACATCAAGGAAAGATAGTTACATAAATCTCATCAAATCCTTGCTAATTTCCTGTATTGGTGACTGCCTTAGCTTATAAAGAAAGATTACCGGATGTCCCGTAAAGAAAGAGAATCTATGACTTCCTTTCTTTAAGGACTGACTTTCCTTACTACCCCCCGACTTCCTCTTCTGCCTTACTAATAGTTAGCACAGGACCGCCTCTTAGTAGAAAGCATTCGCCTTTGTCCTATAAGAAAGAGAAAGAGGAAAGCCCCGAAGGGCATATTATTAGAAAGAAGGATGACTGGCCTACTGATGCCTTCTCACTAGCTTAACACTAGCAGCACAGGCTTACCTATTCATCACAGACCTACGCTACGCACCTTGCTTGCCCTTTCCTCCAGAAAGGAATGGAATGAAAGACCAGTCTCATCCCCTTCCCCCGCTTTCAGTTCTTTCTGTGCATCTTGGATGAGTTGTATCATTGCTTTTCCTTATCTATGTCCCTTATTCAATTGGACAGCTTTCTTAATCAAATGAGATCCTTTCAGTAAATTGCATATCTGTCTTTCCTTCCAATCCTGTGCTAACTCTTATTCTTCTCAGTAGAGTAAATAGCGTTAATGGCGCATCAGAGAAAGCTATGCCTTTTTCCGTCGTAACAAAAGCCTTCTTTTCACATACCTAATGGATTCACTATGGATTTTCCCTTCAAGATCCTTTTTTTCCTAACTTGGCATTCTTCCTTCAAAGAGGTCACTAGTTGTCCTTCTCGGATCATTTGTATGTAAGTTGTCTTCTGCCTGTGTTTAGTTTATCCTTCTTCTATCTCTCGCAATTCAAAGAAGAATGTAAAAAGCCCGATGATTCTGTAGGATTTTTATAGATCAAAATCAACATGGAGACGTAAAGCCAGAATCGCTACTTAGTAATAGGCCCTCTCTCTATTCAATAGGTGGAGTCGTGTCAATGCATCCCACCGTGCTTTATTGTTCGCCGATGAAAGAGAGAGATGAAGCTTTAAGGGAGGAAACGAATGAAAGGGAAGGAGAGTTGGGAATCAACGGCTAAGAGGAAAGCAAAGGATAGTATTTGCTATGCCAATGTCAGTAAGCTACTATTTCTGCTGTGCCAGCTAAGGAAGAAGGGAAAGAAAGTCAGTCCCGAAAGTCGGAAGTAGATTCTTTCTTTAATTGAGAATGTCGAGGCAGAGGTCCAGGCTAGACCTTGGAAGCCAGGAGTGGAAGCAGATCAGAAGAACGAAAAGAAAGACTTTCAGTAGTGAGGGGTGCAGATGAGCGAGAAGAGGCTATGGGAACAACGCTTTGACTGCAAGAGATCCCATGAAAACTATTTTGATATTGAAAAAATGGAATGAAGGTCACCCCCAAGACAAAGCACTTTCTTTCCTTTGAAAGAAGCTAAGCATCTAATAACCAAGAAGGCAGAAAAGGGATCCTTTCATGCGATTCAATCTCAAATCAGGGGATTCCATGGTCAATAGATAGATAGGCTATTCAATAAGTTCAACTGGAAAAAGGACTCTTCAGTCTGAAAAAAGGAGTCTGTACTCTGCTCGCATAGCAAACAGCATCACACGGAGGCATTTAGGATTTCTCGTATATTGGCTTCATAGATCCATTATCACAGTTTCACCAGCAAGTCTCATTTCAGAGCACTTCTTCAACATAGCTGTACATCTGAATATCGGGAGTTGCCCTTGGGGTTCTGGTCACAGCGAACTTGTACAACGACTTTCATGCTATAGTCGATAGATCTCGACGCGGTTTTCCGGATTCTGTAAGAGTGCTGGCAAAATGGAATTTGCTGCAGGCATGGTGTTGGGCAAATTTTCCGTATAGAAAAGAAGCATCCCTGAGCAATTCAAGAGGCGCATCGTTTTCAAGGATAGATAGATGGCATAGAGTAAGCTCGATCTCAGCGGAAGAGATTAACATCAAATTCCATGTCTGGAGGCCGTATTCTCAGGGGTCAAGCAAGTAGAAGGCCCCGAAGTATATGACAAGGCTTTCAAGATTCATAACAATGTCCTCCCGCACTGCGTAATACTCAATTTCTTTCTTTTTCTTATTTTTCGAAGGAAATTGACTGGTATACCTTATTAAAGTAGTTGTTGATCCCCAGCCAAGTGCCATCCGAGAGTCTTCCAAAACTCTCTGCCATCTGATGCGGGCCACCTTTTGTAAAGCAGGAAAGAGTGTGCGCATGGTTCGCGTTTATAAGCTTCCTATGACGGAGCGTGCTTTCCCACCTCCAGGGGCTTCTGCGACACCCTGTGCTACTGCATGACACACACGTGTCTCCTACAGTACAAATGTGGCCCCCACAAGAACTCGCCCACATGACTCATCTCGTGGTGAGCCATAGGAAAGCACCTCTGGAGGTTACCAAAGGATCCTCACTGTGAGAGGGAACCACCCCCTCAGAGCAGGATGAGGTTCAAACCTTATATCGTGAGATTGTAACCTGGGATCCCGTCCCCGGACGGTCCCAATCTCACACCCAAGGTTCCGCCTCAATGGAACCTTGACCACACACGGTGATCAGAGGTCGATCAGGTACCACCTGATCCGCCCGAGGCTAATGCCTCATGACGCCAAAAAACTTAATTTAAGTTTGATGGACGTACACGCTCCATGATAAACGCCCTTACCATTCCATACTGCTCTGCAGTCAACACTCCCAAATCTGGAAATGCTAACCAAAACATCAATGAGAAAGGAAAAGTATGCCAGTCGGCGAAAACATTAAGAGAGAATGGCGCTTCCAACGTTTAGATGTCGGAAGACCTTGACGTGAGTAGATCTTATAAGATCCACCGCGTAACCTGTACGAAGACAGCAAATTGACTCGCAG
>NC_012116.1:40000-57500 GCF_000150535.2 Carica papaya
GGGGGCGGAGTTCCGTGTTCCAGAAATAGCGCTGTTAGTTACAGCGGCTCGGGTCTAAGGCTCTGTGACTAACAGCGTCTTTTACCTTTTTCATAATCATTGGTAAACATGAAATTAAAAAAAACACACACACACATGGATGGATAATGAAAAAGAAGAAAGTCTTGGGCAGGCCCATCTCTAAGACTTGCGAATCAAAATCAGGCTTTTCTAAAGGGGTTGACAGGAGGGGTCCGGTGCTCGCTTAGTGGCAAAGAGGTTCACTCTCAAATTTGATATGGGCAGGATTCTGAGGAGACGTTCAGCCCTGTTGCTAAGATTACCACGGTTCGTCTCCTTGTTGTCATTGCTGCAGCAAGGCATGGGCCTTGTAGTCGACCGGTGTGAGCACGCCGTAAGCGCACTACCGAGTACCACGAGTACACTAACGAGAGAGGAACTACGAGCAGAAATCAGTAGTCACTCTGCTACTTAAAGATATTGCGTATAAATAAAGAGAGGGAGTCAGTCTCGTGAGCGGCCGAGAATGTTATGTCAAAAGGACCAACGACGATGAAGGAGGAGAAGGAGGAGGAGTAGGAGCTAGCTTTAATTGAAGTAGGGCGGAATCGAAGCGAAGAAATTCTGAGTTCATGCCACGACGATCTATATGGAAGGGCACTTTTGTTGATGCATTCCTGTTGAGAATGAAGAAGAAGAGAGATCTTCTTTTGAACAGGAAAATTTGGTCACGTAGATCTTCTATTTTGCCGGAATTCGTTAATTGCTCCGTACGAATTTACAATGGAAAAACTCCTGTTCGTTGTAAGATCACTGAAGGAAAGGTTGGTCATAAATTTGGAGAGTTTGCTTCTACACGGAAACGAAGACTTTCGAGAACAAATAGTGGACCGGGAAGAATTAAGGGAAATAAGTAAAGTCTAAGGGCATATGGCACGCAAAGGAAATCCGATTTCGGTAAGACTTGATCTGAATCGTAGTTCAGATTCAAGTTGGTTCAAAAAAGGGCCAAACAAAAAGAATTGGTCTAATTTCATCAAGAAACTATGGTTTCTTCTTTTGATATTTTTTATCAAAACCTCAAAAAAGATTCTTATTAAGGAACTTTTTGACTGGAGCATTACTTGTATCCCTGATCTTCCTTTTTTGTAGATTGGGTGGCACCTTACCTTGACTTAGATTTTCTGCTTTCTATGATGGAAAAACAGTCTCTTCCTTTCGGAGGCGATGGAAGCGGTGCCAGCTCTTCGAAGCGACCGCGGTTCGATCTCCATTTTCCTCCTGCTGCGGAGGCTGAGCCAGCCTCCACGTCGGCCTCGGCCCCACGGGAAGAAGAGGAAGCCATAAGGCAACGTCTACGCGAAGAGAACGCCCGACTAATTCACATGTACGGGGAGGAGATACGGCGGCTCCGAGAAGCGATTGCAGAAGGGGAGCGCCGACTCAAAGAGGCCCAACTCCGAGAATCAATCCGCCAACAAGCGGATTCCATAAGGCAACAGCTCTTCTATCACGAATATGAGAGGGGTAGCGAGAAGAATTTCCGAACTACAAAAAGCAAACGAAGAACTCATATTAATAAGCTAAATTTTGAGCTTTAATAAAGACCGATTCGGGCGTTTTAGAAAGAAAGATAAAGATTAGGCTTTAAGACTGCTTTCTATAAATAGTTTCCGAAGCTATTGCATTGTTTGCCCCAATGATGGCCTTTTTGATCTCATCCGTATTCCAACTGAAGAAAATGGTCTGATTCTAATAATGGAAAAGGTGGGGCTTTAGCCTTTTCTACTATCAGAATCGGAATGTAGCCTTGAAGGGCGAGGCCACCCCCCTCGGGGTGGAGAGAGGAGAGCGGGTAGTGGGCTTCTCTCGCTGTTTCGGGAAGCTGTTCCACCGGTTGAGGTTCTGAGGGCTCCCCGAGTTCCGCTTTTAAGGTGGCCCTATTTTCAAGAAAGACAAGAGTTCGTTCTGGCTTTTCGTTCCTCTCCAACCTGGCTTTCGCTCCTTCCTTTTTTTTTAGCTTTATAACGAGCAGGAGAAGGTCATCTTTCTTGTTTTAGTTAGCCAGAAGTCCATAAAGACTAGTAATGACTATAGACCGGAGAAGTCTTCCGAGAGTTTCAAACGGAAGGATAGGTGTTGAAATAGGCCATACCATTTCCAGCGATTGGCACTTTTTCTTCGATGGGATCCGGAAAGCCTTGTACGCTTACTTGCTCCCCGTGATGTGACTTTCGATTTCGAGTGACTAAACGGACCATAGAAGGGACGAGAGATGAAATGAAGGGCTCGCCTTTCCTTAATAGTACGCCTCTTGGGATTTGAGTTCTTTCCTAACACTTTTTGTTGATGTTGATGACTTTCTTCAGAGGCTTTTCCAGCTTAATAGCCTGCCAATAGAAATCGAAATCGGAATGAGAATAGTCAAGCAAGCAATAGGAACTGGTACATAAGCACAAGCAATCGGATCTCCTCAGGTCAAGTCAGCACACCCGCTGTAAAGCCATCTTGAATAGGAAAGAAAGAACGGAATAATATGAGTCAATCTTGTCTTTGCTGTAGCTCTTTCATACCCTGGCTTTTTCACTAGACAAAGATGGATGCATTTTCTTTCTATCGAAAAAGAAAGCTATTGTTTCACTTTTATGCTATACAACCAACAACAATTTCATTGCCTCGTATTCCTCCCCCTCCAATGACCACACCTTTCTATCGTTTTCCATACTCCCCCCCCCTCCTCATCCTCAATCTGGCGGTTCCTCTCCTAGCGCTCAAGGAGTTGCTTCTTTTTCGCTTTTTCTTTTCTTGTGCTCAACCTAAAAACCTCAAAAGGTTGGGAGAAGGCATTAGTCGTCTAAGTCGGGCTGCTCATCAGTGCGTACTCTGCTCCCTCTTTCACTTCCGAGCATCTGGTCATCAGATTCCGAACATCTAGTCAGGCCTAGTACCGAAGTCGAGTGCTACCACTGAGCTTTGAATGGGTCTCCCCCTTTCGATGAGCAACAATCTGACATTGAATGCTTGAGCCATTGCTCGGACAATGAAAGACCTTGTCTTGTCTCTTTTGAAGACCTGTGCGCTTTCCCTTTTTCGGGCCTATAATCGCGAGTGAATCCTTTGTGCCCAGAAACAACTACTTCACCTGATCGGCAACCCTGGGATTCCTAGTGAAAACTAGACCTTCATCTCGATCAAAGGTGGGATCCCAGATCGCTGGAAGCTTCCTATTCGCCTTTCGGGGGGTCCCCCGTTGATAGATAGGGGCAATCTCAAGGTAGACAGGACAAAGACTACTATACGACAGCTCTTCTTTTCGTCCCACTTCTAGATTTCACCACCTGAAAACATCACTTGGCTATGGTGACTCTCTGACTGGCTCTTGCCTTCTCCCCCATTAGAACAGTTCCTGAGGAAAGTGATAGACCTGTCTTTTATACTCCTCTGCATGCGGGCAGCTCGTTCAAAGAGTTGAGGGATTTTTCGGCAATCTCCTAGCACCATTGCTTCCTTGATGGGCCCATGCAGGTTATCGATAACCATCTGTACTGCATCTTCCTCTTTTATGTTTCATTTTGCTTTAGCTGCTAAATTCCTCCATCGGTTAACAAAGGTAATGAATTCAAAAGCGGGCTGCATTTTTTCATTCACCAAATCACAGAGATTGGGGGATGTTCCACCTGGTGGAACTACTGGCTGGTGAATCTGTCAATCACATCGTAAAAACTACGATGAGCATCAAGGGGGAGAGATGAGTTCTACTTGAGTGCTTCCCCTTCTAATGACTTCTGATAAAGGTGGAAAAAGAACCCAGACTGGGAATCAAGGCCTCGGCAATCCCCACAGAAGGACAGCAAGCGATGATATGGGTCGCCGACCCCATTGTATTTACAAAACAGTATTTACTTTACTAAACTTCGGTATCTTGAACCCTTCCGGCAGAGCTACATCTGGATGTCGGCTAAAATCCTTGAATCTCAGTTTCCTCCCGTATTGGTCTGCTCTACTGCAGCTTATATCATTGCCTCAATCTCCATCTTTCTGAGAGGCTTCTCCATGGGGACCACAGAGCGATCATAGTCAGACTTTCAATAGGAGATTCATAAGCGAATCGCTTTCGAGGCCTCTCTCCTTTCCCATTCATGAAATAAGGAGCAGGAGTTCTTTGCATCCATAGAGGAGGCTCATCCATGATTGGGAATTGGAATGTGGGTACTTGAATGGATGCCCCTCCATTGATCTTGGCTTGCTTCATTGCATTCATGAATTCTTTCTTTGATTCTTCGGGCTTCTTCCTCTTCCGCTTTTCCCCATATTACTAATCATAATGAAGGGGCAGGAAATCGGTCAAAGGTATCCCCAAGTCGGAATTCCGGCAAAGACCAAGAAGTATCCATTCTTAACACTCAGAAACCGCCGGAGTGGGGGATTGTCCTGTCCTCCTCACTGACCCCAAAGAAGGTGGCTCTGTCGCTAAGTAGGCCGGCAGAGAGGACACCAAATGCCTAAACAAGACAAAAACCAACTATATGCTTAACACAAACCTTCCGGTCCTCTCTGACGCACACGGGGATCGGCCCTACGCACCGGGGGCGAAGCCTAGAGGTCACTTTAGCTTGTTGTACCGGAGTGGTTCATCGGCAAAAAAACAACAATGGGTTGTAGCATTTCCTATTTCTTGATTTGTCTAGGGAATGTAAAAGAGGGCTTTCTCGTCTAAAGGCAGGGGTGAGCTTTCTCACTATACAATGACCACTACGAACGAAGGACCAACGACGATCTTATCCGTCAGGAGAAGGAGGAGCTAATTCGGACGGAATCGAATGATTACGAGATAGACAATGATAAGAAAGAGAAAGCTACTTCTACTTATTGTTCGAATTCTCTTTCAAACCAAGGGCATTCATCTTTTTTGGTGGGATGAGTGGGTGGTAAGCGCCTTCCCGGACTTAGCCGAGATCATCCAGTACAAGATGGTTCGGGGTTCAGGCGCATCGAGCTCAAACCCGAACCCTCGGTGGAACATTGACCTCAATCTGTCTCCACGGGAAGAAGTCTTAGTTCCCGTTGAGGAGGCTCCCGAACCCGATATGGATGTGTACGGGGGGACCGCATTAGGGCGATTTTTCAGGCCCAACTGCAATCACAAATCTCTCAAAAAGAGAACGCCATAAGGGGGGTCCTTGAAGAACTGGTCCAGGCCGAAATCTCCCGCCGGGGATTTTTTCGCTCGGATTTCGATTTCCGCAACCTGGACCCATTTTTGGCCCAGGTCATCAGCCAACATAGACCGCGCTTTGATCCTGAAAAATGGGAGAAAAAGCATGAATCTTTTTCCCGGCTGTTAACCCAGCTTAGGAAAGATGATAGCTCCATAAACTATCAGGTGAAAGGCAATATTGAACGAAATCTTCTGTCTTTCATTGTCCAAGAATGAAAAAGAAGGTTCTATCAATATTGTGTCGCCCCAGGGAACCCCCTCTTTTGAGTTAATAAAGGTTTCGGGATGGGCTTTTTCTGCTTTTTGATTTTCGGTATGCCGCTCCGCGAGCAAGGAGTGCCACGCACGAGCGGAGCGAAAACAAAGCAGGGGGAATTCGGGGAAATCCTTTTCTTGCGTATTGAATATAGATCCATGTCTTTCTTGTTCCACTAGCAAGGACCAAATTCTCACATGTCCGTTTCGTTATTACAACCTTCTTTTTTGATGTCAAAGACCAGAAGCTACGCGCAAATTCTCATTGGGTCTCGGTTGTTCTTAACAGCGATGGCTATTCATTTAAGTCTTCGGGTAGCACCACTAGATCTTCAACAAGGTGGAAATTCTCGTATTCCGTATGTACATGTTCCTGCGGCTCGGATGAGTATTCTTGTTTATATCGCTACGGCTATAAACACTTTCTTGTTCCTATTAACAAAACATCCCCTTTTTCTTCGCTCTTCCGGAACCGGTATAGAAATGGGTGCTTTTTTTACGTTGTTTACCTTAGTTACTGGGGGGTTTCGGGGAAGACCTATGTGGGGCACCTTTTGGGTGTGGGATGCTCGTTTAACCTCTGTATTCATCTCGTTTCTTATTTACCTGGGTGCACTGCGTTTTCAAAAGCTTCCTGTCGAACCGGCTTCTATTTCAATTCGTGCTGGACCGATCGATATACCAATAATCAAGTCTTCAGTCAACTGGTGGAATACATCGCATCAACCTGGGAGCATTAGCCGATCTGGTACATCAATACATGTTCCTATGCCCATTCCAATCTTGTCTAACTTTGCTAACTTCCCCTTCTCAACCCGTATCTTCTTTGTTCTGGAAACACGTCTTCCTATTCCATCTTTTCTCGAATCTCCTTTAACGGAAGAAATTGAAGCTCGAGAAGGAATACCAAAACCTAGTTCACTCGCTGAGTCTCTTTGCTTTGCATCCATGGCTGAATGGTTAAAGCGCCCAACCTATACCAACCTAATAAAGAGGGAAATTCGTAGGTTCGATTCCTGCTGGATGCACTTGGAACGTTCAGTTCAATTGCTGCTCACGAAATTGTTACATATAGCTCGCCCTTATAGCTTATGGGGCACTTCACTCGCTCAACACTCGTTCAAAACATCCAATCGTTCTTCACTCGCCAGTCAAAGGCCCCTTAGGGCCTTGCAAAAGGAGGAGAAGAGCTTGGTCACGTCGGTGGGGCAGCACCCCCTCCGATTATATAGCAAGTCTCCTTACCAGGTTGGTATGGGCGCACGCGCGTATCCACATCCATTTTCAATAGAAGATTCTCCGGAGGCAGAAGTACTATAGGTATAGACGAGGAGACAGCGCCTAGAGGGGTAGGAGCATTCCTCGCATCGGAATAAGTCCCAGTACTAGTATCCATCCCCCGACCCCGCACCATCACTATTACCAACAGAAGCAAAGTCAGAGCTCATTAAGTTCTTTGGCCCGCCATTCCTATTCTAGTTGCTAAACCTGGTTGTTGGTATCCCTCCATGTGGTGGGTGGATCAAGCCTTCTCTCTCTCCGGTGTAAGGAGAAGTTCCGGTTGAAGAAGTGTTGAGTTGTGACAAGCTATATGGCTGTGACATGGAGCCACTCAAATTCGGTAAGTGAATCCAAGCCCGGTCCCGACGCCTCCTTCATCATTAACATCTCTCTTTCTCATTCCCCGCTTGACATCTTTGTCTCTCAATGGTGCTCTGCTCATTCAGGAGAATTTGAAAGACTTAGAGCTTTTTAAAAGCTTTTGCTACGGGTTTTTCAGGGCGGCCCGGAGAGGATAGTAGTTTACCTATATTCGAATACCGCGAAATGTCGAGTTCGTCGGGCGAGTATCCCGGGGGAGAGAAAGAGTTGTGCCAAAATAGGTTATCTAATCATGCAACTGAGACTAATAGCCCGCGGGCGGAAGGAATAACCAACGCCTAGTCCGTTTCCGGTCGATCGAATGCCGATTATACAGATCATTCGGCGAATGGGAAGGATGGATCAGAGGGAGAAGCATTCGCCCATGTTCGAAGTGAGAGACTCGCAACCATGAATGAATTCGATCGATCAGCCTACCCGGCTGAAAGGAGATGGGTCGGTTGTGGATAGAGAGGTAGGGATCACCGGATATGGATTGAGAGTTTCACCTACCTGGTAGATGTGTGCATTTGACCTCTACCCATACCTTTGCTATCTATGCTCCAACCATGATAGCGATTGGATTATGCTATTGGTGCTTCTTTCGGGCAAACTGGTTCAACCAGCCCGGATAAACCACTTCGAGGCTTTGCCTCATACCCGGTCTAACTGAAACTTGGACTTTGATATGCTATATAAGAAACTCTTTTTGGCTTCGCCCCCGCTTTGTCCGTCCTCACCTCCGCCTATACGGGATCAACTAGATTAGCTGCTATCTATTATTGATTCACAGGGAGAGGCACAAGCACGTCATGCCCGACAGACCCACCTCGCATTGGGGAGATCAATGAACAATGGGACTTACCAAGACCATCGACCTAGTCCAAAAAACGAAAGACTTCGCTTAGACCGGTAAGGACTAGGGGATAGGCTTCAGACAATGGGGCATGCGAGGAGATATAGATACCCATAGTCGGATGCTTTCAATGCTTCGTATACTGAACTGAATACGCGGTAAATTCGTCAAACAAGTTCAGTGGCCATTTCGCACTAATAAATCAAATAGCACGATCTCCGGTTTAATGAATGGTATGGATTTTGCTCCGCTCTAGTTACCTTTGCTTCTGCCTCTGGGGAGGGCTAATATAGGGACTGACTTTCTTTGAATCCCTCTTCAACAATTCTCATTGCCTTTCCGGGCCCTCAATCTCAACGTCCCATCTACTGAATCATGCCATTTTCTTCTATTAAGATAGCCTTGGCTCGCTCGTTCGCAGCACAATCTTCGATTTCCTTTCTTTATTTGGCTTTCGCTCCTCCCCTGTCAGCCTAGGCGACTACTCACCTGCCCGCTAGCAGTAACCACCAACTGCATAATAGGATAGAGGAAGTCTTTCGGCCCCGGTCTGCTCTGCTCTTTGGGAACTCGCTTCTTCGGTTGATGAATTCGTTGATGAACGAGCTCTTGTCTTCCCAGGTCCATGGTACCGTAATTAGCCTCTTTCGTCGACTCTTGTGAATGGTACTAATCCTCTTTCTGGTCCTACGGCTAAGAATCTTTATAGCCCTTTCGTAGACCCTGACTTAAGGCATAAACAAAGGAAAGAGTCAACCGCACCCTATACCCCAAACGTCAATGAGAATATGACGGCCAACCGTCTAGTATAGTATTGGTTTCGAAATCCCAAGTCAGCGAGAAGGAAGTCAAGAATTCCAGCTGCTCGTACCAAGAAATGCCGCATTTTAGTTAAGGCGGTTGAAAGGGGCTAGAACACGAGTTACGCCTCTTTTCGGTTTGGTTTTTTTATTTATATTAGCGAGAAAGAGAGCGATTAAGCTCATTTAAAGCGAAGCTCGTAGCTCTCTCTAAGAAGAGGTCAGTGGATGGGAATAATCAATCATGCGAAGAGGATTAGGGGGGATACAAGTGTAGGAAGGATCACAGATAGAGAGAGAAGGAGTCTAACTAGGCAGTACCCTAGCAGCGGGGCGCTACCCAACGAGATAGAGAGCAATGGTACTTGCCAGAGTCGAAGAGGAAGATGGAGAAGTCTAAAGCCTTCCTTAATCTTAGTGAAAGAGGAAGGCTTAGGTGAAAAAGCACAAATGATGTCGAATATCCCAGCTAGAATAGGAATAGGAAATAGGAGAGACTCAGGAATGATTGTAGACTAAGGCTAAGGCTCTGATTCCCAATAAGCTATTCGGAACTCCACTCTTGGGCGAGAGACTCCGTGGTAGAGTTGCCCTCTCTCTTCACAGAATGGCTTTACCCATCTCTTAGTTGCAAGGTGGTGGCATTATCATCAATCAAGCGGTGCTCCAAGGCGGAAGGAGCAAGCAAGGGGTTAATTTAAAGGGCTTTATCTGGTCTAGAACGGCTCCCTCTCCTATTCGCGATAGGGTTCTATTCCAAAAGCGAGATCCCAGTGAGCGTGATGAAAGAGTGATTACGCCCTCATGAAGCTAGGATTTAAGGATGCTACTTAGTATTTAGACAGAAGGGAGGAGGAGGGAGTGAAAAAGGCCAAAATGGTACACCTGCTATATACCTTGTGCGTTTATCACAAGAGTTAGCGATTGGTGAGGTCTGTGAATGATGGAAGTTTGCTTGCTCTACCATAGGAAGGTCAAACCAACCCATGGATCCAATCCTTGAATGGGGTCCCTATCTCTAACCAAGAGTCATTCAATCAGCTCAATCCTACAAGTATTTTAACAACATCAACGCAAGGACTGTTGGAAAAAGGGCTTTAACAGAAGATATAACACAAGAGAGAGTGCTCCTCCTTTCGAGCAAATCGGGTTATAGGTATAGGCTAGATTAACTATTTAGAATCAAGGGGCAACGAGTGAGTCAAGGGCTGAGGGAAGAAGAAGACTGAGACGGATTCAAGAGATAGGCACAGGCGTCCTCACCTCGAAGAAACTAACCGACTCTCATCAACAACAAGCTGCAATCAATCCCATTCCAAAAGGGAACGCATCCAGGCAGCTATATCGCTTGAGTCATGGTGGCTTCATTGTGGGTAGGCTGATCGGAAAGACCTCACCACAAACGAACTCTTGCTCAGCGAGTCGTTCATGCTCAGTCGATCGTTTACCTCTGTTCACTATCTCCCTCTCCTATCTATTAAACTGATAGGATCCGTAGGCTCTCTATAGCAAGACCCCGTTCTGCACGCTCTTCGGCTATCCATGTACCATCCATCATGGAGATCCTTCGAGAAACCTCTTATGAAAGAGATTCAAAGGTGAGCAGTAAGCCGCAATTGAGTGCTTGTTTTACTGGCTTCTTGGAGCGATTAGAATGCCATGTGAAGGCGCCTCCTGAGTGAATTCCCTTTTCATCTCACTTATCATTAAGTGCTTCTCCGCTCAATAATCCCAGTGCTTGAATAAGCAAGGCATGGTTTAAGTTATGGCAGTGGCCCGTCCTCCCTCCTCCTCTATGTATACCCAAGTCAAGTTACCAATGCATCTCCCTTACACCCCCTTCTTCTTTGGAGAGTTTGTCACTCCTCAACCTCGAGCTATGACTTATATAGCTACCTTGAAGCAATCATTGGCGGCGACTTAGTCTTGTTCAGCGCCGATTTCTTTGATTGACCTCAGTCCATGCTTCCAAAAGCCCCGGATTAGCACACATAGGATTCTGGCTTTTCCGTCCGAATCCCATTCTATGAGGGCAGCCTCACTAGCGTTCCTTCCTATAAGGCTAGACAGACGATTCCACATGTTCGTCCGTTACTCACCGGCATTTCTTCCAGAATGAAGAGAGAGAGTAGAGCTATTGAAGTGGAAAGCCTATTAGGCTCGGTACGCTATACACATCCTGTTGCCAGCATCTTCGACCCTTCTTTCCTTGCGCTCCGGCCAAGTCTTCCCGCTCGCTGAGAATGATTCCTTTTAGAACTCACTAACGCCCTCCTTAAGGCCTCGCTCTTGATCCTATAACTCTGAAATCCTATGAAAGGGGTCTTTGGGCTCTATCTTCTTATTGAATCTATAGAACTAGCTCGAGCAAGCTTAAGAAAAAAGGGAATTTAAGGTACTATAGGAGAAGGGTTCGTGCCTTTCCCCGATGAAATAATCAGGAATCTAATCTTTGTTCTATGTTTGGGAGTAAGCCAGTCAATGTGCCCGCTGTGGTGTATGAGCAAGCGATCTGATCCTATGCGCCTTTCTCCTTTTAGTGAAACCAACCCTCCCTTAGCTCGTGTTATCAGAACAGCGCCAAGTAACTTCATCCAGTGAAAAAGAAGGATAGGATGATCGGGCTTGAATGAGAGAAAGAAGAGTTCGTTTGTGGTGAAGTCTTGGAAGTCAACTAGCTCGACAAGTTGCTTATAAAGATTTTCCAGAAGAAGGCAGAATTGCTACGAAGGCTAATCAGATAGTGACAGCATTGGTTGAAATATGTACCCTCCCGGTTGGATCCTTCTGCTGTAGAATCTCGCTTTACAAAAGGTATGTCCGAAGTCCCCTTCTAAGCCAAGCTCTCTGTTCTATTCCATTTGCAAGCTCTTTAATATCCGGGAGTAGCCTTTCCCTTTCTTCGCCTCTCCTTCGGTCTCATTTTGGATTGAGTTAGCTAGGGCTGCCACCCTTTGATCGTGCATCTTCCTTACTGCCTTAGTGGGGCATTCTCTCATAGGCTGCATAGAGCGCATTCAGTCTTTGAATCAAATGACTCTCTCTGGGGACGCGAATCTCTATCTAGCTTGGGAGCACCTTTTCTGTAAGCCATAAAAGGAGTCAGTCTTATTCAACAAGCCCTTCATCCCAAGTTCTTAGGTAAGGATCTCATTCTTGCTATGGAGGAGCAACCCACATGTGTTAGATATTCCTAAGCAAGAATCATTCTATATACCGGACCACCTTCCACTCCTTCTCTCTGATTTGAGAGAGCAAGGCTTCAACTCCCACTCCCTATTGATGAAATTGTGATCTCTTAAGGGGGGTGCCAAACTTCCCCGAAGATTGTGAAAGTACCTGTGCCACCAGTTGGTCAGTGGGTGCCTGTGGTACAGAAGTCCAAGTCTGAGAAAAAGCCTGCAGAGGGAACATCTGTAGAAGTCCAGTCACCGAAGCTATCCAGGACCCAGAGGAGAAGGTTGTTGAGGAAGAAGGCTTCAGTGAAAAGCGAATTTCAGCTTGAGGTGGAATCAAAGCCAGAGATCGGCTTGACAGTGAGATATCCAGCAGAAGGTCAAGCTGGAAAGAGAGACCGCAAGAAGCTGGAGAAGGGACAGACCTCGTCAGCGGAGTTTTTCTGATGAGCTTTCAGAAGGCTTGGCGGAAGAAGATGACCTGATGGAGAAAGATCAGAAGGATGAGGAGTCCAGCAATCAAGCTGTAACCAAAGAATCTGATTCGAAGTCAAAAATTCCGTTCGGAAGCTTACCTGAGAAGGTGGACTGCAGGATGGTGCTGTTCTGCTTAAAACTAGGCTAGGAAATGGGCCTAACTCCATTCGCTGATGAACCCTTAACCTCTGGCGGTATGCTTGGTGACGTGTGCCGTCTACTTTGCTTGAGTGCATACACTAGGGCTATCAAAGTGAGCAGCTTCTCCTGTCCACTATGGCTGCCTTGGTCTTCTCAAGGAAGGCAGCCATCCCTCATGGTAGGAAAGCCTCACCTCTTAGACAAGGTGCAACCGCGAGCTTTTCTATAAGAAATTTCCGCCCTTCTCAAAGACAGGCGAGCCGAACCTTCATTAGCTTACGTGGGAATGGAAGAACTGGGGCACTGACCTATCATTCCTACTCTTCTTGTTCTCTTGGTATTGACCCTGAAAGGGAGTTTATGAGGCGACACAGGTATGGTATACAAGAACTTCTCGTCTAACCTACATATATATAGTGGTTTTTCTTTCCTTCCTCCTGGGGAAAGGGCTTTTTTAGCTATGCTTTTGAAAAAGAATGTCTGCTATTGGCTTAGCCCCACCAACTGAAGAAAGGATGCGCGTACCAACCAAAGTCTGGAATTTCCGTTCTAGGATCAAGAATCTCCTTGGTAGAAAGAAGCGGAGATTACAAATTCGTATTAGAGGAGGATCTTTACCGATATACCCCGAAATAGGAAGAGCAAAAGCCACTCGACTCTTAGGGAGAAAGGAACTCGTAGTTCTAGTACCTGACCAAGCTCTAGTTGACCCTGAACCGGAAACCGGAACTTTGGCGGAGCCAAAGGTAGCATAGCTTGTTCCAGTTCCAATTGATCCAGTTGGAGCTTTTCGTTTCGTTTTCCTATTTCTTCTTTGAATCGTTTGATTTTATCCAGTTAAGTTATCTATCTAAGGCTCAAAGACAAGAAATGGCTCTACCTACTATACCAAGACGAAGCAAAGCCCTTTCTATACGCTATCGATTGGTATAGCTCAGAATGGTTCTGGATCGATTCCACCGGAACTTCAAAACGATTACTGGCCGATGTTCCGGTATGGCGGGTGGTATATATACCATTATAGGGAGCTCCGTCCATACCAATGGTGGAGTGAAAAGCTGTCGTGATTCATCTCCACCTGCAACCATGGGAACTACAAAAAAATCTAAGCTTTTTGAATAAACCGTCGGCTCATGGAGCTACTGGGAATGATACTGGCAGAGAAGGGTAAACTCCTGCCTTCTTATGTTATGCCCCCAAACTCAAAAGTGTTTTTCTCATTCCCCCTAGCTCACATGGAGTATGTTACGCCTTCCAATTCACCCCACCCCGACGTCCCAATGTGTCTTTTTTTTTCGTTGTTCACAGCTTGACTCTCATTTCTGGAGCGGAAGTTACACAAGCTAAGGCTACCTGGTGGTTACCCCAAGGAGGGCTGAATATCAGTACTCAGATGGCACTTCAACACAGATGAACCCTATAGCGCTACCTTTTCTTAGTTCACTCGACCTGGACAAAAAAGTGTTTCCCGAAAATCCAAATGGACTCCGAAACATAAAGTCAGAAGACCAGAACCCCGTGTAGACTATGAACCAACAAAAAGAAGAATGCCTTTGAGCTCTTTTTCAGGTTCTTCCTTGATGACCGGAAGTTGGAGACGGAGACGAATGTGAGGCCTAGACCATAAGCTAAGGTCAATCGAGTGCGCCCGGAATGACGAGTTCAAAAGCCAGGTTCAGTAGACCGATCAACTAACGCTTCTCTTGGATGTTGGGAAGCCCCACTGGTTAAGTTAACAAACGTATAGAAAGAAAAGAGATCTCTTTTCTTTTCTTATATGAATAGATCGATATGGCTTACGGGCAGGGTGGATAGCTGACGAATGCGCTTTCTTTCTTTTGTTTGCCCGGAGGGGATCCTGCTCCTGATCTAGTGGTGGTTCCTGGTGAATAAAGATTCCCTTACCTAAGACGCGACGAGCTCACTGTGGAAAGACTGAACATCCGCCTGTCCTCCAGTTTCAGGTCTTCCTTATGCAGGTTATGAATTCAAGGTGGAGGTATCCCGAATATGGTCGAAAGCTCATCCCTAGTTATAGATAGAGCAGTCGGTCTGTCTCTTTGACTGTCAGTCTGGCAGTCATTCTGTAAGTTATTAAGTGAAGAAGGGAATTGGAAGATAGAAGAGTTGACCCCGTCCACCCCTTTCTATTAGATTAGTAAAGTGCGCTCGCCCAGCGAGAAAGGCCCTAAAAAAAAAGAAGAGAAGAGAACGAAAGAAGACTACTTCGTATTTGGTCACTATCATGAAGTCAACAGCACACTTCCCGCAGCTAGCGCAGGGACAGCAACCTAAACCGAAATCGCATCAGTAACCGAACTCGGTATTTGAAGTTCCGGTCACAGTGACTCTTCCGAAAAGAGGAACTTTTCTTTTGAGAAAGACCAGATACACCAGCAGGAGCTTCAATCGCAATCGTCATAATCGGAATAGGCGTATTGGCCTATATGAATCCCCTTGTCTAGAAGTTATGAACCTCGTACTCGTCTCTCTTTCACCTCGTATTTTGAATAGGCAAGACGCGCACAAGCAAACAAAGGAACTGGGTCACGATGGGAACGGTCAATCAACGTTTTCCGGTTCGAGTAGGGACGGTCGTCTCGTTCACCACAACTATCTATTTGGTTAAGTCAGTGATTGAAATCAAAGCAAGGTCCGTGAAGTCAATGAAGTAGCGGGGTCAGCAGGTCAATCCGTCGGTCTAGGGATAGGTTGGCAAGCAGTTAATCGATATCTGGAATGAGTTCCCCTTCCTTTGTGTGTAAGCGAATGCGTTCCAAACCTTGAAAAAGGATCTCAAATAGCCTTTCTTTTGTAGTCAGGCTATTAGTAGCTCGTACCGCTCCTCTAGTTCAGGTAGTTTAAGAGTGAAGCTAGCTTAGTTCATCGATTTCAGTATGAAACTCTTCCCCTTCATCCCTTGCTTCTTTGAAAGTGTTTGAGTGAAGGCAGCATAAGTGCATTGGTCACATAGGCTTGAACCGCTCGTGTCCTATTCAGTCAATTCCTTGTTTAGTCTGATTGTCAAAGTCTCGCTACTAGTGTGCGAATTCCGTAGCCTCTTCTGCTAGCCCTTCCCGGTCAACTGCGGAAAACCTTCTCAATTCAATTGCCGATTTTTGAGCCTATCTCGCTAGTTCAAGCCCTCTTATGGGTCTTTGTACTAGTTCTGCTTTCACATGCTCTTTAACTTGCCCTGATCTGCCGTCCAATCCACATACATTCATTCTACTCGGTAAATATGGCTTAGCTGGCTCTCCGCCCGCCTCTCTATTATTGATAGGCTCGGTAGGCTAAGTAAGTACTTCCATTAGCCAGCCTTTCTCGTTGAATTAATATACAACCGAAGACCGATATGCCAATAGGACTCTCGGTTGCATAGAGGAAGATAAGAAAGTCTTGCAGCTCACCTCGTGCTTCCATCAAAGGAAAGACTCGGCTCTCACTTTCTTAACATAAGGCATAAGGAAGTTTTTTCAAACGGGAGGAAGTCGGAAGAATGGTTTAAGGTGAGTTGGTGTAATTGTAGTAATTCGATTTATACTTCGAAATGCTGCTATTATGCTCCTACCCCACCAGCTGGAAGAACTGGGGTTGCAGCAGCATTAGTTTAAGCAAGAGCCAGAACGAGCATTCCAACCAGAAAGGCCATGGAATGAGAACACTTATACGTAGGAGCACCGGGGGGGGGTAGATTCACTCACCCTAGGTACTTCAGAAATGAAAGGGGTATTATCTACTAAAGAGGTATCGGCAGGCCAAAAATGAGTACTTCCAGTAGCCACATTCAGAGAAGCCCATAAGCGGTTCGCGTCAATCCCCCATAAGCGACCCGACTCAACACCCGAGAAAAAACCAGAGGAATTACTGTGCGCTTCCGTAATGAGACCGGGAAGGGGCAGCTCAAAAAGCCAAGGCAAGGAATCCCAATACAACCCACAACCTAAACATAGACACGGAATAAGTACTGAAAGGATATCAGACAAAGGGAGAAAGACATGATTAGTTTTCACAAGACCACAACTAAGCTCCAACTGCGAATGACGGAAAGTGTTAGGCGGACCACTACGTGAAAAACGTTTGTTAAGAAGATGAACCAAACCTTTCTGCGGGAAAAGTGTCTCGGGAGAGCGGGGGAATCGAGGCCTAGCCAACACCAAAACATTCCAAAGATTTTGAACGTTAAGCGCATATCTCAAAACTTTGACACCAAGGAAGCCCTTGCCACGAGTAAGGGGGTTCTTCATTAGATATGGCTCCAACTCCAGATAGATGGTGCTCGAAAAAAGACTTAGAGCCAGAACGCGGCAAACCAACAGCTTTAGGCCTAGGCAGAGAGAAGTTAGCACCGACGGTATTATCCAACGAAGTCATAGGGGGAACCCGGAAAAAAGCAAGCCGGAACCTATATTTGGTTATTCGAGTTAGGCCTATTCAACAAAACTTGACAAAGGTTTCGTCCCGCATAACAAAAACACACTTTTCTTTTTCCCTATTTGTAAAGCTACAACGTTAGCCGCGCTTTCAATAATTAATAAAGCAAGTCACCCGCTGCACTTCTTAATTAACTTACTTGACAGAGGAGAGACGCCGGCCCCAGACATTTTTTGAAATCGTTTTTTTCATTCGGCGTGGTGCAACATAAGCAAAGAGCACCGCAGCTCGTTTCACAGCTATTCATTCCCTTATATTACTTCTATAAGAGGGCTCTGGGGGGCGCCCACCCTATCCCGCAACCCCCATTTCCTCGATTCCAATTGGAAATCTACTACTGCATACAGACCAGGAGCCCCTCTAGTCTTTGTTAGTTTCTACCAATGCGTTTTACGAAAGATATTAGAAAGGGGATGTTCAATAGAGTAATCCTAAATCGCTCTCGATAACCTGAATATGCCCCTCTCATTTCTTTCCCCCCTAGTCGCCCACCTTTTTTTCA
>NC_012116.1:62500-77500 GCF_000150535.2 Carica papaya
GACTGGATCTAATTCCCTCTGCGAGCTACCGGATCTAATGCACCATTCTTCGGCCTATTACGAACAGTTTCGATGTATCATATCGTCTTGTCTTTAAAAAAGATTCGGCAGGTGATTTGAGCCCTTCTTCCTTTTCTTTCAATGGGAGCTGGGTCTGACTTATGTCACTGTCCCCTCTTCTCCTCTTCTTGTGAGCATGAAACCATCAAGAGTCAAAGCTGAGACAAGGCTAATCGCTAATCGTGATGTCTTACTATATTATATTATAATGGATACCCTCTTTCCCTCGCTTACTTTAAGCTGGGTTGCCAATCTTCGAAGATCTGTAGTTTCGATAGCAATTCCTCTTTGTTTACATGCTACCCTCGCTCAACCTCACCCCAGGGAAGACCGTACATTTGACTTGATCGGAGTTCCTTCTTTCTTCTGCCTCTAAGATCGAACTGGCTGGCAGGCACTCCCCGATTTGCTGCTTTCTGACTTCTTGTAAGCCAACTAAGACATCTTATAAAAAAGGCATGAAAGCCTACCTCTCAAGGGTTTGTACAAGTACTTATCGAAACTCCAGTTTTCCAATGCTTGTTCTCCGTCTTTTCTGCTTGGTTACTTATCCAATTCCGATTCAAAACTGACCTACTCAGTTTGTTTGCCAATGCGTGAACTTCTTTTATTTATGGGAAAACCATGCTCAGATAGCTTCTTCCGCATCAACTGGTGATTCTTTCTTTTCTTTCACCTCCAACGAAGTGAAATCAGTTAATCAGTCAGTTCTGTCGCTCTCAACCAGTTCTTCTTCGTCACTAAGCATTCGTTCAGAGTCGCCAAGAGCTTGTCGAGAGTTTGAAAGAAAGTAGTCAAGAAAGACAGTCCGAAAGCGAAAGTAATCGGATCGGATAAGGTTGAATAGTTCCAGGCTAAACATAGTCAATCGATTATTGCCATTGGAGTGAAATCCTGTCCCAAAGTAGTGAGACTGTGAGTCTCTTAAAAGAAATAGAAAGACAAAGACTTGGCTGAGGCAGAACAGAACCAGGAATAGCCATTTCGCTATCGAAAACTCGTTTAAAGAGAGTCAACCCATGCGCCAATCGACGATTCCGAGTTCGTTCTATTAAAAGACGATTCAAAGAAAAAGTAGCCGAGCCGATGGAGCTAAAAGCCACCCTTCCCTTCTTTCTTCACTCGTTGATTCAAATTCAAGCAAGACAGGAATGAGAGTCTCATCAGCTCATTAAAGAACGGAACTAAGCAAGCAACTGCACCAGAAAGCTCAGCCCCTATTTCGAAAGCCAAAACAGAATAGACATATAAGCAATCGATTTCGAGAGCTCGACCGGCAATGACATTCTTCCTCACCTCCCGATTCTCCTGCTACTGTTCTAGCGTCTCGATAAGGAAGAAAGAAAGTACGGCAAAGAACTTCACTGAAAAGAAACGTATAACAGAGAAAGAGTGGCTCGATCTGATGCATCTTTTATCTTTAGTCGCTGCGCTTTTCGGAGCTTAAACATAGACATAGAATATAGTGGCGGCGAGCTTTTTTCCTTAAGAGTTCGCCATGAATACATGTTCTTCCTCTGTCAAAGCAAGAGACTGACCCATGGGTATGGGTCACAAACGATAGAACATGAAAGGCTGGGCTAGCGGAGATGTAGCGTAGGGATGCGAGATAGACGAGATAGAAATAGAAATGCGAGATCAGGAAGCGAGAGGAGAAATCCTTAATTCAGCAAGGCTGGGCATCTTCAACCTCAAAGACCAGCTAAGCATCATCACCTAAGGCATCTAGCTCTTTCCATCGCTTTCCTTCTCCCCCTAAACCTTCCTGCCTTCCCGTAAAGAAGGAGGAAAGATCCATGGCCTTTTAAGCGCCGGTACATTGGCTCCAATCAAGACTAGTCGTCAATCCGAAGTCCGTAGGGCGTTCTGACGAGAAGATGAGCCGCGCGCGGATCCTTTTTACCAAACTCTGCTACGGTGCCTCGACCCCTAGGGGGTACCATATGGATTCTCTGCCGCTGTCTCCATTGGAAAAGTCCTCTTCTTTCATCTCGACCCCGGCTATAGAAAAGAGTGTTCTTCATTTCGAACTTCTGTCTGCCCCATTTCATTGCACGATCTACAAACCCAAAGCCCCACCACGAGGGCTGTCTTTCTCTCTACTGTACTCGGCTTATCGAATATCCGAATTGACTTGCCTTTTCTTTAGCTAGCTGGAGTCGCAAAACAAGATGTATAGCTTTGCTTGTGGAAGACTAGGGCCAAGGCTCTATCTTTAATAGAGGGGTGCTCCTGGTTGGTTTAAACTCCTGATATGGAAGATCAAGGCCTTGAGGCCTCTCTCTGTTCTACCAATTTTAGGTAAGGCTAGAGCAGAAGCATCAGAAGCAAGAAGCGTCCACATAAGCAAGGGCTTAGTAGACTACCAGTAATATCAATAAAAGAAGGGCTGAAATTCGCTAATTCATTCGGATCGGGAAGAAGATGGCTTCTTATTTGAACTAGAACATAGTCAAAAGCTATTGGCTGCCTAGTTTTAGGTTTAGAGTCCTCCTCATTCTTTCCCAAGCTTCCGAATGGGGAGAATATTGACGGCTGCACCATTATCCGCCAATACCCTTGATAGAGGCACCCCATCCATGTGGACTCGGATGTACAATGGTTTTCTAAATATCTCGTCTGGGGGCTTTTCAAAGATGACTTTAGGGATTTCTACCCTTCTTAAACATAGACCAACTCGTCGACTCCACTTCTAGGCACGAGTTGTTGAGCTTCATGGACGCCCTCCCTGGGTATCATCAGATCCGGATGGTAAAGGAGGATGAGGAGAAGACCTCGTTTGTGACGCATCAGGGGACCTATTGCTATAAGGTCATACCTTTTGGCCTGAAAAATGCTGGTGCCACTTATCAGAGGTTGGTGAATCAAATGTTCAAAGATCAGCTTGGGAGGAATATGGAGGCGTACATAAATGGCAGGTTGGTCAAAAGTATGGTGTCCAACCAGCATATTGATGAATTGCGGGAGACTTTTGAGACTCTGTGGAAGTCTCAGATGAAGCTGAACCCATTGAAGTGTGCCTTCGGAGTGACATCTGGAAAATTCATAGGGTTTATGGTTTCCTAGAGGGATGTCATATGTCTATCCCCTGTTATGCCTAAATGATCTTTCAGATCATTTAGCTAAATTTAGGGGGGAATCATATAGAAACCCTCAGAAGATCCAAGCTATATTGGATATGGCGCCCCAAAAAACTATCAAGGAGGTCTAAGTGCTAACCGGGCGAATAGCAGCTCCCCATCGATTCATCTACCAGCCTGCAGAGAATTGTCTGTCATTCTTCAAAGTTTTGCGCAATATTTAAGACTTTGAATGGAATGAGGAATGTCAGGTGGCCTTCCAACACTTTGAAGGATTCTCTCGTATCTCCCCCACTGCTCACGAAGCCGATGCCGGGGAATCTATTGTATTTGTACCTTGCCACTTCCTAGGCGGCAATTAGTTCTGTGCTGGTTTGGGAGGAGGATGGTGTGTAGAAGCCAGTGTACTACACCAGCAGGGTGCTGCAAGGATCAAAGACCAGATATCCCCCTTGGAGAAAGCGAATCAAATGAATTCCTTTACGAAAGGAGACAGAGAGAGCTTCCAACAGCTTAGTTGTCCACTTCTCTTCCAATCCATTTCGATAAGCTAATGTAGTTTCAATCTCTTTTTCCCCCCAATTACTCCGCCTCGATAGGCATGCTTCAGATTCCCTGCATTGCTCTGCAACTTTAGCCTGACTTCATGTCTTCCTTCCTGTCTCCTTGGACCGAGCTAGCCTTTCTTTGTAGGGTCCCAAGTAGCGCAAGACGACCCAGGAGTACGGCCCTCTTTTGATAAAGCTCCATAGGTAGATCCCCGAAGTGATCTACCGGCCTAGCTAAGATCGGTGAGCCTCTCCTTCTTGTTAGCTGCTATTTGTGGGTGAAAGCAAATCTCGACCATGCTTTTGTCTTTGCTTCCCCAAAGTCTTTGATTGGTTTGGACTCAGGAGAGTAAACTCTATGTATGGGGGACGAGACCTTTCTTTCGGATGATTCCATCCTATCATCCTTCTTCGCTAATGTAATGGGTTAACCTCATCACCTTCATCATCACTTATAAAAGTGATAGACAGACATGAAGCTTTAATAAGTTTAGGCCTCGTTCATGGAATGAGCAGCTATTCCTTCATCTTTGAGGCTACCTTACGATTCAGATTGAGATGGAGGATAAATCATTTAGATTTAGAGGACTTCTTAGATATTAGAGGTTTCATTCAAAATTCTCCAACTGAAGACTGATTTTGCCTACTCTTTTTCGACTTCTTTTTCTTCTTTGGTGACCTTTGTCCTTTTTCTTTTCCTTTGAGCTAGTTGAGACTGATGAGCCTTCTGAGCAGCTCGCTTTGATGCCCACTCACGCCTTTTCTTTGCTCCTTTACTTTCAAAGAGCACTCCTCTAGTCGAAAAGAAAGAATCACTCACCTCACGAGGCCGGGTGGAATCTAAGAGAAATTCTAATCAAATACGAACGTATTCTTAAAAGAAAGAAATTCCCAGGGGATCTCCGCAAGAACTAGTCGGGAGCCTTCTCCTTCTAGGATCAAGATTCAGTGTCAAGATGAAGGGCGGTATCACATTCACTTGCTTGCCACCCCTTTCACAACTTCCTCGACAAAGCCGATCTTTAACCAGAGAATGGCACGTTCGGATTCTTTTTTAGCAAGAACCTAACAGAACTTTTTTGCTTTTAATGTAAAAAGACGAGAATGGAATTGAACAGAACATCCTAATAGCCGAGGACTGACTTCTTGCTATCTTCACAAGTCAGTTAGTGGATCGAGAAAGCTCCGCCCAAAGAGTGCCTACTGGCCGGTCACCGGTAGCCCAAGATCCGTCTCTGACAGAAGAAGAAAGATAGAAGAGAGAGTACAAGTACAGTAGGGGAGAGATTGTGAGTTCTTTTTTGTACGTTATAATACTAAGAAAGCCCTTTATTTCGCTTACGCCCCGATTCCCTTATGAAGATGAGCTTTTCAGAAAGACTCTCACTTATCGTATCGAAGTTTAAGGATAGCGCTACGCTAGGTTTTCTTCCAAATCTAGATTGCTTAGCTCTCCTTCTTCTCTCTGAAAGAATCAAATAAGGAAAGATCCCTATGCTTAAAACATTAATTGTACATCTTTCGCCGAAGAAGACCAAGAGAAGAGGACCCACAGCTGAATAGAAAAGAGGGGTACATTTAGGCGCTCTATCAATCTCTTCCTTATTGGTTCGGTTCGGAGCGGAGCCTCTATTCACGATGGAAAGTCGGCAAATCCTTCCTCCGAAGATGGACAGCATCCGCTCTTTGACACATCGTATCCCGTAATGGGCATGGTATCCCCATAGTCCAAGCAGAGAGAAAGAGAAGAGTTAGAACAAGAAGGATTAGTTAGCACTACCCCAGATCCATATGCATAGTCAAATAAGAGGGTAGACAGAGGTGCAACCTTATTGGCTTAAGCATCCGATTTTGTCCATGAGGAGGAAGAATACCGGGTTCTCGAATCCCCTGCTGTTAGCAAGAAAAGGAGCTCTTGGACTTTCTCAAAGGGAATGATTGGACAAAGAGAAGAAGGGCAACTAGTCTTCTTTCGACCAGTAAAGGCAGTTGCCAGACTGTTGAGTGAAAGCTCTTTCGGAATAGTTCATCCAAGAAAGATTCCCAAGCTCTTCCATTCTGGATAGGGTTTCCCTAGCTGGCACTATTAAATAAAAAAGGATTAGATCTCGGAAGTTGATCTTTAACCAGCGATTTTCACGTCAACGGATCAAAGAAGGGCAGGATGAAGACTTTTCACTCTACTGACTCCCGAATTCTATCTCTAGAACGGATAAACAATATTAGATATTCCTGCCCGGGCGTTTACATTCAATATTCCACAGATGTAGTCGATTGAAAGCTTCCCGCCCATCAGCAGATCGAGGTAATTTGAATTAATGAAATTCATTAGCAAACCCGCAAGAGAAGGAAGGAACTCTACCAACTAGTATTTCGAAACAAGAAAAAGAGATATATATACTGCCTGAAAGAAGGAAAGCGAGGTCAACGAACATCCCGAAAGAGGCGAATGCCGAGGAATGGAAGCAAGAGCATTGGAGATAGCGTGTCAAACCAACTATTTCCTTCTAGTCTCACGGAAAGCTCCTTCTGTACGTGTACTAGAAAGCTGCTTTCTAGTACGCATTAATGTCGCAAGGAATTTTCTATTTTCTTTTCCAGCTGTAACTAAAAGAAATAGGCTAGCCAACTGAGCGGATAAAGGCAAGAGCTAGGCCGAGCCGAACAATCATCACAATGAAATTAGCCGGTCTTCCTTATTATTCAAATTCCATGGTGAAAGCACAAAAAAAAGTGGTAGGAATGAATGCCATGATTTGAGTCAAAAGTCTTATGGTGAGATAAGAGGACTTTTCCTCCTAGATTCGTAGTAGAATTACTCGACCCATGAGCAGATCAATGTGGCATTAACCGAACCGCGCCTTCCATACTGACCTTACCACCCGCCGCCCTCTCTGCCCGCTAACTTCGGTACCCGGGGCATTTCCCTCACATGCTGAAGCAAGAAAGCCCCTGTCTTTTATGACTATGACATTTCGAAAGTGATTTACCCAACCTGGAATAACAACAGCCAAAATGACTTCCTTTATTTCGAGTTTTCCTCGTCAAGTTGAAGAAGACTCGCCCTCGAGTCGTTAGTGCTTTCTTCACCATAATAAGGAAAAAGATCAGAAAGATTTCAAGTGTCTGAAACCTCATACTCAGCTGGTAGCTCAATCTTGTAGGCATTTTCACCAATGCGTTTGAGAACTTTGAATGGTCCATCAGCTCTAGGCTTGAGCTTGAGACTGATCATTTTGCTTAGCAATTTGATCTCGAATCTGCTCATGCAACTTCTGAATTTGCTTCACCCTTTCTTCAGCATCTCCACTAAAGTTGTGAGTAGCTGGAAGTCGAATAAAGGCTGCTTGCTCTGATTCCTTCCCTGACCCTTGACTGGATAGCGCCTTTTCAGGCTAAGAACCCTCCCTCTTCATGAACAGAGGCACGAGCTCTATCTTTTATACGAGATTTCTTGATTAGAGTAGGGATCCCCTTATCTCCTCGGTCAAGTCCTATGAAAGCCCTGTGTCCAGCTGAACTTCGAGCAAAGCACGAAAGGAAAGATTTATGTTATGTTCGGCCTCATTTCCGAGGAAGGATGCTGCGATAGAGGAGAAATCGACTTGAATTGCCCCTTCCGCCCTTGGGGAAAGAAAGACTGTATGACCGCACTCTTAAAGCACTCGTTCTAGCAGATATGTCTTTGTCACAGCCAGTGGAAGATAGATTCCTGATATTTGACTTTCGGGATTGTGACCATCCTATGAGATTGGACGATAGGGATTTGTCCCAGCACTCTCAGGCCACTTTCCCAAGACAATAGGCTACGGAGCGGGCAGCCTCAAACGAGGAACCAGCCCAATCTATTACATACGATCACTGATCGAATCGGGAATCGGGGCTTTCTCATACTCCTCCAAGTCAGCAACGGGCACTACGGGTACTAGTTTCATGGTGATTCGTTTTCACCTCCTTCCCCGTACACCTCTATGGCAGACTGCAAGCACAGAAGCTAAGGGAACGATTTCCCTACGGAGGAATGCCCGAGTTTCAGAGCAGAGGTGAAGAAGCTTTCATTCGACAAGAGGAAGCATCGGGGGAGGATGGAACTCTACTTTACATAAGCTATTTAGAGCGATCCCCGTAGATTAGAGAAAACAGGGAAATAGCAAGGAAAGAGCTGGACTTTGCTACAGACATACCAGGGAAGACTCTGACTACTAGCTGTAGGGATCCCGTAGGCCTCACATTCGATTAGGGAAGGCAGTCCCGAGACTACAATAATCAGTGGACTGCTCGCCGCATTGATTCTTTATCCCCGGATGGATATTGATAGATTCCTAGTACCGACCTTACTTCAGGGTCGGGGTCAGTAAGAGAAAACATTCGACCTGGTTCAGGTTCACCTATATACCATTAAGCAAAAACGAAAGCAAGTTTAGGGTGAACCTTTAGCTATTTCCCGATCTGTCTTTTGAAAGGAACCCAACTCAAAGCATTCAGTCTCAAAGGATCTCATCGGGGGAAGCACTCTGTCCAGCAGCCCATGTTCTACACTGGCTTGGTGGATGTCAGAGAGGTTTCAACTCTTCTCACTCTTTCTTTGACGGCCGTTTGAAGACCAACCAGCACAAGAATTGAACGGAAGCGCGAAGACTTGACCAACGAGGTGCAGGATCGATAAGCAGCTCAACCAATTCGCAATTTCACTAAAACTGAGAGAATTGACATCGGAGAACAGGCCAATGGCCCAAAACAAACGAGAAGAAAAGATAGGGGGTCGGCCACCAACTGGCACGCTAGCCTCCCATCGACTAGGGCCAAGACAAGTAGAGGAGCGAGGTACGAGCTTCTTCTTCTTTCTTTTCTTATACCTTTTCCTTCTCTTCCTCTATTCTTGCCCTTGCTACTAAGCCTGAAGGGACCTCCTTGGCCGGTTTCAATTCCACTTCCATACCCTCTCCTCTAGAAAGTTAGGGATAGATCTTTTCTAGGTCTTTGATAGGAGCGCTTTTTTCAGTTCCATTCTCTCTTGTGCCTGTGCCATCAATAAGGGTGGCCTTCCTCGCAGTCTAAGTATATCTGTATTCCCCTTACCCCGAAATACATGGGAGAGAAAAGGTAGATGCAAATATCAAGTTGTCTGATTGTTCAGTGAAAGGCTCTTGCTTGTAATGTAATCCCTCCGTCACCCCAGAATGAAAGGGTGATCTTGTAGTTCTTGGTCTGTGAAGATACGTTGTTAGGTGCTCCATTTTCTTTTCCCATTGAGGCCGAACCTAAACCTGTGCTCGAGAGATAGCTGTCCATACACTGATAAGGGATGTATGGATTATCGAGAAGAGAGGAGCCGTGGTGGTCCCCCCCCGGATCCCACGAGTGAATAGAAAGTTGGATCTACATTGGATCTCACCTGAATCGCCCCATCTATCCTCCTGAGGAGAAGTTTGGTTTCAAACCCCGGTTCGAACAGGAGAAGTACGCCATGCTAATGTGCCTTGGATGATCCACATCTCAGGGTCAGGCGCTGATGAAATGGGAGAAAACCCCCTGAAACTCGTCTTTTAATGCCCAACCAAAGATAGGCCTTATCGAGCCTTTGAGCGAACTACTCATTGCTTTCTTGCCCGGAGGAGCATTTTAGGACATAGAACACATATGCCATTGTAGCGATTTAACTTAACCATAGTTTGAAGTTTGAATTGCTTTCTTTCTATAGACCTCTTCCAGTTTATGGTCGTCTAGTAGACAAATTCTCGCTGAAAACTCCGAAAAAGGATGATTACGAGACGAGGGATGAAAAACTCTGATTCTTAATTATATTGATTGATCTTCCTCCCACGAGGAATTGCCAAAACATTTGACTTTTCACTCATTGCAATATAAAAAATGGAAATCCAAAAAGAGATCGGTTTAAAAAGAAATGAATTGCTAATTTGATTATTCTCGTCAGATTTTCATTTTTGTAGTAGCTTCTTTTGGTTTTGTAAAGCTTTGAGCCTAAATCTTCTTAAGAAGCTAATTCCTTATCAGAGCATCGCAGAGTAAGCATTCCCTCTATCAGTGAAATCTCTCCTCCTTCTTGTATGAACTGGATTTGTAAGAAAGAGTCTTCTTCCAATTTGGCTTCAGGAACTCCTACTCGAATTGCCCTTATGTCTCAGAATTCCCACATCTCTCAGAGTTGCTTGCTTCCTTGCTCTAAGCTTTGCTGCTTTCTTATTCCCAAGTAAAGGGTGAGTCCCACTATATCTTATCTTACTGTTAGAAAGAAGATTGCCTGTTAGCCTTCTTCCTTAGCCTATAGCCTCTTCTATAAGAGGTTGCTCTAGTCTTTCTTGCTCAAGTCAATGTCAATTGGCAAAATGCCCTCTCCATCACTTTTCGTCCTTTTTAAGTTCTAAAAGAAAGAAGGCAATTAACCCTCCCTTTCTGATTTCACTAAGCCTGTGATTTCTTGAAGAGGCTAGACTTTCCCCGCTTCCTAACCTCAGCCAGTCATAGTAATCCCAGTCATTAAGGTCAGAAGGTCAGGGTAAGGTTGGGTAAGTTGGTTCGGGCATGCTTGGCTCGCTAGGATATTATCTTGATCACAGACAGTCAGCGCATTCGTAACATACTCACTACCCCAAGACTTCTACTCCTATCATTCATATTCATACTAGCCGAAAGTCAGTAGCTCTTATGCTTCGGTCAGTGCTGGGCTCAGTCCCTTCCGTCCGTCCCTAGTCAGTCTTTGTGCTCGCCTGGCACCCCTGGAATCTTTATTGGCACCCTACAAATCCAACCCGACAATTCATTCTTCCTCAGAATCGGGTTCCAAGTGTGCAAAGTTCCAGATCTTTAGAAAAAGCAAAAGTAGAAAACAAGAGGTGGAAGGCTTTTTTGGATGCCTGCCTTTCAGCGCTTACTAAGAAAGAAGACTAATAAGAAGACTCAAGAAGCCAGTCAGATTCGTGCTCGCATTGCCCCTTGGACAGCGAAAGATAGAGTGACCGCAGACAGGCTACTTTCTATAAATAAGAGACAGGCTTACCAAACAACTTCTTCGTAGCATTACGACCTACGGGCAAGTCGTTCTATGAAAGAAATGCTTTCGGGACAATAAGAACGGAAAGCTGGGAGGAATGAATGACTGACTGACAGAGTGAAAGAGAAAATGGAAGGCATGACTCTCACTGGCAGACAAGCTAGGAGACCAAGCACTCTACTCAGCTTTCTTCCTCTCCTCACACAGGAGATTTGCTGTAAACAGACGATTTTGTGTCAAACTATATTCCATTCCGACTCAACATCTCCCTACTCACTCGATTTTGAAATTCTGCCGCAAGTGGCTGCAAAGCTTGGGTGCCCCCAAACGGCTCTCCTCTAGCAATGTATACTCTTGCACTGCTTGAGGCCCCTCAAGCCTTCAAAAGCAAGCCTGCACCAAACACACAATTTAGAAGTCTCTATAACGATCAATTCTTAGCTAAAAATCTACCCTTAAAGTTGATCTTTGTCATTTACCTTGCAATTTAGAATGCATTAAGGGGACACAGACCTGCAACTCTTCGCTGAATGTGGCTCATCTTTCACCTTCCGGTGAGGTATTCAGGTTGAGACTCCCGAACTTTGATGAGAATCTCGTCGGGCCTAAACCAGTGAGACATCCACTTCTGACCCAGACACCCAATCCCAGCAGAAGACATGTTAGTAGGACGAATCGAATCGGCTGTCTTTGACGTAGGCGAAGACCATTGCCTCTGATAAGCCGAATGTCCTTTTACGACTACTTTGTCCTGTGTCGTCCGCTAATCCAAGAACGCGATCCGGGGATCTAAATCTAAGTAGGGTGGCTTTGTTGCCTCTATTTTGATCTATTGCCGAAGCAAAATGAAAGGGCAACTGGCTGATCCCGGTGACAAGCGGTTTCCATAAGGAGAATGGTTGGGGTTCTACTTTTTTGAGCGAGATCTCTCTTTCCAAGTTTGAATTTGAGTGAATTTCTTCTAGCTTGGAAATCGGGTTGATCCATTGTCGCGATAGATGACTACCTCCAATCCCTGCCTTGATCGTTTTCGGAAAGCGCCAAGCAAGGAAAGCTTTCTTTATCTTTATAGAAGATGCTACTGGAGAAGAAAAGGAAGAACCACCAAGAAGCCACTTTTTCTAGAAAACCTTCATCCTCCAGACACATCTTTTCAAATTGGAAAGGGGATGGGATGGCCTTCTCTACTATTAGACCAGGTTCAAGGGCTTGGCTAGGAGAATGGGGATATGGTCCAAGATGGGTTTAAGAAATGCTTCCTGCAAGACGTTGACAAAATGCTCCTCCTATTTCCTCCTAAGCCGAGAATCTGAAACCATTGAAAGAACCTCCTTCGAATTTAAGAACTTGAGAGGTAAACAAGGTAAAGCGGCTTCCTTCGCGCCTTCACCTCGTAAACTCAGTAAAGCTTTACTAAAAAAGCGAGAAACTTGACTTTGAGAAAGAAGGGGGGCACACTACGGCATATTCAAAAAATCACTCTATCATGTGAAAGTAATATAACTAAAAGACTATGATTCTTTCTTTTACAACTTGATTGGCTGGAACAGCGATATCAAGCAAAGCTCAATCAACTAATACGCTTTGTCGTCTCCCTTCGGACGTACCCTAGGAAAGAAGAACAAGAGTTGCCTCCCCCGAAAACAACTCGAAAGCAAGAAGCCCTTCCTATTCTAAGAAGTGGGCTTTCTTTTCCCTGAAAGAAAACTTCCCAAACCATAAAGAACTGGAGCCCCTATCCTATCTGATTAAAGCTAAAGGTGAATTGCTTTGGGTTGTATTGATTTGTGTGGACTTGAGTTACCTAAGTCAGGCACATTTTCCATTACCGAATAATGCCTGCAGTACGAGTACCTGTGCAAGAAGTCAGATAGATATTGACACGGCGAGTACATATATTGACCCATAAAAAAGACTAGCGGGAAAGCACACAAAGCCAACAGCACTCAACATATAGCAGCTATCACCTTGCTGAGCTTGAAGCCTTTTTTTGAATCCTAAAGTGGCATGTGCGGAAGGATTGATCTCCAACCTTTTCTATCTATCTTTAGAAGTAGGGCAAGGGAAAACCTACAAAGGGGGACACCCGAAATTCACTGAAGGAAGAATATGACTTTATGGGAAAGTGAAATCTCTCTAAAGAAAATCAAAAGAAAGAAGAAGAAAATCTTAAGAAGAAATTCTAAGACACCCTTTTTCCGCCTGCTTAGAAAGAAGGATAGATTGATTCACCTAGCCGGGAGGACGGAAAGGACAGAGATATCAAGCAATATAGCCTGTTCGAAAAGGACGCATATCGCATCGCATACCGGAAATATAAGACCTACTTGAGAAAGAGTATCGGATATCGCATATCAAAGACACCTGTCCCTGACCTCTTTTATCTTATTTGACGATATCATCAAAAAAAGACGAAACGGATATGGGTTTTCTTACCGCTTGACTTGCTTCTAGGCTTACGGAGAAAGGCGTATCGCATGGGTTCCAAACCTTGCTTTTCTCTAGAATTGAGAATCTCTCCTCTGATTACAAGCAAGATTTTATAAGAATTGGAAAGTGGATCGCTCGAATTAAAGGCTTGCTATGAGGCCTGCATGCAAGTCTTTAATATTTCATACACTCCAAAATCTCTTGAGAATCTCCTTTCAGCGAGCGCTGTTTTATCTTTCTACTCTTAGGATTTTCCAGTAGATAGTCTTATGAGAAGAATTCAGTTTCATAGAGCTGAATAGGCAGCTGGAAGTCAACAACAAACATCTCTTTTCTGCTTCCGCGGTCGAATCTACGATCCTCGGCCGTCTTTCCCTTCTGACTATGCGAATGAACCTCAATGCTTCCAATTGTTTGATTTGATTTCCAATGTTAGAAGGAACAACAGAGGAGAAGGCTGCCTAGCCAACGAAATTGACTGAAATACATTCTTTCTGGGGGGACCATGCCCTCGGGAGAAAGACGTGATGATTGCCTCTCAATGGAATTCCTCTTCGGGGGATCTTTCTTTGAAAAAAAAGGCAATCAATCAAAAAAAAAGAATTTAGCCAGATTCAGAATCAACATTAGAGAACCAGATCTTATGGATTATCCCCCCATTCTTTCTCCTTTCTCTAATAATAAGGTAAGCTCGTTGCCTCCTCCTCATCAGAAATGACTTTGATTGGTGTCGAAAGGCGACGCGATCCCGGTGTCTCGTCACTTTGACCCCCTGTTATCCTCTCTCGTTCTTCATGGCTTAAAAAAGAAAAAAGAGAATCTCTATATCAAGAAATGGAAGAGAAAGCATATCAAGCCAAATGTTGGGATTTAAGGCTTATATGTAGTACCTTCACCCTTTGTTGTCTCGGGGTCTTGAGTCCTTTCCTCTCCTTGACTTGTATTAGTAGGGCGTTCTTCATCTAAACCTAAAGGCTCTTCATATCATGTCCAAGTCAAACTCTTCTTGTTTCGGGAGAAGGTTCTGGTAAGCTCGTCAGGGGCTGGCGTAAGTAGTCACTCCTACCCTTGCTAAAGCTTTCTCTTTAAGGCTTTGAAGTCCGATTCCATACCATTCAATAGCTAAGTCGAGCAGTCAAGCAGTAGAGGGGCGGTCTGGGTGGTTCGGTGGGTATGTATTTCCTTTGCCCAGAGGTGCGGGTTCAAATCAAGCTCGTGACAAGGCCTTGGTCATATATTGGTCATATAAAAGACCTTCTCACCTCGTCTAGTTAAGAAGGTCTTTTTGCAGAACGTTGGAAGCGGTCAGGAGCTTACATGCGCGAGTTTCCTCTGCTCCGAGGGCTTTCGCTTTATACAGGAGCTTTTTAGTATGCGAGTGCAATCAAGAAACTTGAAATTGAACTCATTGATTGATATGGAGCCAAGTTAGAGCTGAGACGAGCGCATCAACTCCCGAATCTACTTTAATCAACATCTTTCTCGAACGTGAAAGTTCGCTTTTTCTGTTTTTTCATTTCAAAGTCAAAAGGTTTTTCACTATTTTGTAAGAGATTACTTGAATACGAAAGAGTGGGCTGGCATTTATAAGTTGGAATTTGCCTTTTGTTCGTCGGTTCGACTTCGACCGCTTTCTATGTGATGATCATAACATAGGTATGATCATGCTTTTTAGAAGGAAGTAGAAATCGTGTCATGTGCCACTATAATTGTTCCATTGAGCACCTATCCACTCAATCACGGGCCGCTCTGTCATTGTCTGATTTTTGGTTGTCTGATCACACTCGAAATTATGTATCTACTTCTCGTATTTTTGCCCCTGCTCGGTAGTTCCGTAGCAGGTTTTTTCGGACGTTTTCTAGGATCAGAA
>NC_012116.1:82500-130000 GCF_000150535.2 Carica papaya
TGCAGGTCGACTTCGATTACTGATTTTTCAAGGAAGAATTCAAAAAGTAGGGAGATTCCATCGGTCTCTTTTTATTTACCTAAGTAGAGTCAAGCAAAACCCAGTATTCGCCTTTTCTTCTTAAAAAAAAGCTGATGTAAAGTGGATGGCACACATCCATTCGAATGTAGCCAATCTCTACCCGCATTAATTATAACTTGACTTGAAGTTCTTTCTATTAATATGAAAAAGAAAGCCTTGTTTGCTTCCTCTAATGCTTCTGTGCACGTACGATAAGGGATTCTTCCTTCCCAGAAGTGCTTGCTTACCTGGATTGCTATTGCTTACCGGAACTTGCTTGCTTATAAGCAAAATAGCCTAGTTTCTTCACTGACTTGCCTGGAATGAGAGGAATTGACTCGAGTGAGAATGAGAGGTTCTTTCCACTGGTACCAATCCTCTCCCTTCTTTCGAGCCAATAACTCCAACTTTCCCGGAACGAATGGATTGGAATGAAACTGCTTTGCTACGGAAACCAAAGGAAGTTCTACTAACTATTACTGTCCTTGGCGGGGAAGTAGCACCGCTTCGCCCCTTTTCTCGGTCCCTAGAGGTACTCCATCCATTTTTGAGTATACTTTCCCCCCTTCCTCATTCCCTCTCTAAAAAAGTGTTTTACTCGTTCTCTATCGGTATAGCCACTGCTTCGCCCCTCTACTTGTCATACGAGTGACTTCATACGTGCATATCTCGCTTTTTTTTTCAACCATCCGCTTTTTTCCTGCCTTCGGCTTCGGAAACGCTAGAAGCTAGCCTAGGAAATGTCGGGCCGAAAGATGCTTAGCTACTCGGAGGTAGAATACAAATAAAACATGTAATCCGATCCCCTCTCTGATAGCCGCCTAGTTGAAGTTAGCATCTCTTTTCTCAAGCTTGATTCGCAATAGCTATCAGTTCAAGCAGGAGAGTCCGTCTTTCTTTGTTAAATGGCCGAATTAGCCACACCCATAGAATAGAAGGGATCAATCCCACATTCGGCTCAAGAGAAGCAAAGGAAAGATTAGAGTCGGCATTAGCCCCGTTGTTGGAGGAAGGCACTACCTACTAGTAGTTAGTGGTGAGGTAGCTCTTATTAGTTCGAGTCGGTGCCGGTAGCTGTAAACTCTTCTTTCTCGATGGGAATCATAGCCCTATCGTAGCCAAGTCAATGGACTTGCCTTTCTTGCTTGAATCAACTTCCTAAACCTCTTCCTGCTCATTGACTAATGGAAGAACTTTCAAATGGGACAGGTGATGAGGGAAGACCTTCTATCTTAGACAAGAAAATGTACCGAATACAGATAAGGAAAGCAGTCTACTCATGCCCAGGCACAGCAGAATAAAAGGCCTAACTCGAGTCTAAAAGTGGTTTAGTTCCCCAAGGGTTCGGTATCATAATATAGTAGTATGCCGGAACTCTTTTTCTTAAGGTGCGGAGCGAACTGTCGGACTAGGAGCTGCGATTGCTTTTGTTTCATAAGCAGTTCTTCCTCTAAATAGATGGCGAGAATCTGTTCTTGGTGGTAGGGCAGTAGGAAGTAGCCTTTTCTTCAAGCAGGGCTTTCTCGATAGCCAGAAGCTCTTCCTTCCATTAGTAATCTGGGCTTGTAGTTGAATCGAGATTTCCTTGGTCTTCTTTGACCCGGCGAGGGAAAGCAGCTCCTTCCATGGCTACTACTCTCATTCATTCCGAAGAAAGGGGCGACCGAAAGATAGGAGCGAAGCATCAATCTCAAGAGAGTTTCTTTTCCGGGCAATTGCTTTATATTATTAAAGGAAAAGGAAGAACTCGCTTTCGCTAGGCACCAAGGCTTCTGAAACTCCTAACTTCCCTTGAGCCTGGTTAAGAAAGGAAAGCCGGTCCAATCCTAGCTTCTGAAACAAGAGAAAAGATCACAGCGGCAAGACCGGCGAGAAAGGAGCTATTATCGAGCTCGAGCCTGATTCTTCTTCTAGTTCTCGCTAGCAGGTTGCTGCGACATAAGGAAAACGTTCAGAATGGGTAGTTTTTGAGGATTTCTACTTGGATGGGGATTTAGGGATAACACATGCACATGAATAAGCAGAAGCAATCGCAGAAAAAGCAGAATACTCTATATAGCATTAGAAAAAGTACCAACATAATACGAATTCAGGAATACGAATACGGAATAGTAACAACAACATACTAAGACGAGGGTGAAGTAGTAGCTAATCACTAATAAAAGAAGAGGGAAGAGAAGATCAAAAAAAGTGAGAGTTTCAGGCAAGATTCGTAATGTTTGCTTTCCAACTCGCTTGATTAGATGTGTTAGATAGGGGTAGGGGAAGCTTGGTAGGGCTTTCCTTTCTAGCCTTATCTTTAGAGCTACCTCCTTCAACCCCTTGCCTTGAAAGCCAGTCCGCAAGTGAAGAAAGGAAGCCAAACCAGTAAGCAATTTTAGGCGTGCTGCCCTTCTTGGAGTTCTCAATCCCTAAAGTAGACCAAAAGAGTGCAAACCGCGAACCAGTGCCCGAGCGTATGCTCCATAGTATGCCCCAGCGACAGTCAGAAAGTCCCGAAAGCCTGTGCCCAAGGCCTATCCAGTCAGGGCAGGGTTTGTCCTACAAGTGAGGACCAGCGCAAGCAAACCCGCCTACCTACATTCTTCTCGCTTCATACTAGCTCTCCTTCCTCACTTCTTTCTCTCCCTCAATCCAGTTCCCTGTTCAAGTGCCTCTTTCTCGCTTCCTTCTGCCCCTCCAAATTCCCGGCCCGGGGAAAGAAAGTAGCACACACGCGGAGAAGGGTCGATCTAATTGAGTTTTCGAGCATAAAGAGAAAGTCAGAAAGCGAGTCTTTGACTTGGAACGAGACCAACGTACGAGGTGAGGTGCAATTTAGGGCGTAAGCGGCTTTTTAGTCTTTTTAAGGTAGGAAGACGATTCTCCGATCTCCGAATCGTCTTCTTCTTTCTCTTTAGTGTATGAAAGGAATATGAATGGTGACCCACCTTAGACCCGATGTGAAGCCCCAATAAAATAAGGGAGTACGAATCTCAGAATTGAGAAAGAATAGAATGATGGAGCGCCAATTTCTTGCGAACGAAGTTAGAAAAAGCAAAATAGGAATGAGTAGCTTTTCACGTCCTATTATCCGAAGGTTCCTTTTGATTTAGATTTGAGTTTCAACCTTGACTTCTTTGTCGCTTGACAGTTCGAGCGAAATCATCTATTCCAATGTACCGCTGTTGTGATTTCGGCTGAAAGACAGGAGGGTGCTTTCCTTTACCATCTGGCTGTTGAAAACAAAAGTGCTTCAAGGTACACGGCAGTTAGGCTTATCCAAGACGGGTTTCCTGAAGTCTCAGGGAACTTGAAGGTGAAGTTTGAGAAGAGCTGGGGACACCTTTGTGACTTTTTGACTTCGGGGGACAGGGAAATGATAGAGGTCTGGGGGAGATACACGAGGGACCAGATCGTTGAGATCGCGGCTCTAAAGAAGAAGAAGAAAGGGGGACCTTTCGTCGCAGTGAACGAAGAAGTGGATTGGAATCCCATGGTCCATGATCCCCCCCCCGGGTATGTACATATATATGATCAAGTAGCGGAGGCAGAAAGGGAGAAAAGCCAAGTTTCTGATCCCTCTACCACTTCCGTTCCCGAAGTGGGGGAAAGGGTTCGCGCCTACCTTGAGCAGCATGGCTGGCCGGAGGAATACGAGGTGGAATCCCTTTTAGAGCATTATGCTCTTCTCGACTGGCTGGCGGTTCAACTTTCTTTCCGTAGGCCTCTGAAAACAAAGAATTGACTCATATATGGACGAGTAGACCAAGCGGCTCGTATCCTCATTTATTTCAAGAAAGTCCTGCTAATCTTCTTCTCAGATTCTAGTCTTCATTCTTTGTCCGAAGCCTCTAATCAGGATGATCTTTTGGTCTTCGAGAACTTTCAGTTGAAAAAAGAAGAGGAAAGCGGGGCCTATGGGAAGAGCCTTTGCCAATTTCTTGATGGCTTGGGGAAAAGCTTGAATCAATGGAAGAAACCAAAAAGGGTGCCCGTCATTCTTTTTGCCCATTCCATACCAAAAGCTATACGAGAGTCGGGCCCGCTACAAAAAAGATTGATTCGCTTGCCCTTACGAAATCCAATTGAGGGCTTGAGCGAAGAGCGCTTGATAGCCACTCTTTGGGGCTGCATGGAGAGGCGGAGAAGGGCTGTGACTCAAAAAGCTAGGCAACTCAATCAAGGACCCGAGATCCAGTACAACCAAACCTCGGTCAAGCTCGTGGATCACGTAATCAAAAGGGACATGACCAAATGGTCCCTTCACCCTGATAGCGAATTTAAAAAAGAGGAGCAGGAACGAGATAAGAGCGTGATATGTACGGACCAGGGTGAATATGCCACCTACGTGTATAGAAGGAGCGCATCCCCCGGTATACTCATGGATCAGTATGGGAGCGAGAGAACTAAGGAGGAAAAAAGCAGATTTTGACCTTATAATGCAAAAAGGTGGGAGGAAGTGGATTGGATTCAGATGAGTGTCCGTGAAAAGACTTTACGGGGGGACCCCCTCTCCCTATTCCGGTTTGCTATTATTCCATTAGAAAATCAAAAGAGAAAAATAGAAAAGAAGGAAGGGATCATCAAGGCATTTAAGAACCCTACGGGCAACTTTAGAATTCTTCGGCACGAAGACCCGAACCTTCTTGATTATATGGTCTGGCCATTAAGGGCGGTGGTCAGAGTACTTGACCCGGCGAAGTTTGATAGAGACTATCAATCCGTGACACGATATAGCCCAAAAGGGATGGAGGGCGGTTTCTATATAGGCCAGCGATACCACTCTAAGATGGTGAAAGACCCCATCTTGAGTCTCGTCCTTACACTAGACCAAGGGGAATCGCGACTGCTTCCTTGCCAAAATGACGAGGAGCTGCAAAGCCGGATAGATTGGGTAAGGGAGTACGAGTTGATGTCGGTAAACATCGGCACTCGAGCCAACATAAAGAGTGTCGAGGAGTACTGGTCAGATAACGACTAGCCCTTTCGACTCGGATAGAAGAAAACTGTCTTTCATGTTCTAAGTCACACAGCGCATCTGCGACAGCGGATATGCGACAGGGATGATAACAGCGGATTTGCGACACTCCCTCGAACACTTGTTTTAAGCATATCCTGACCGTGAAGCCCATACTCATGAAATGCATAGGTTATAGTGGAACTCCCTATAGGGAAGAAATCCACTATTGTACAGGTAACATTTTTCAGGAAAGATTAACGTTCTTCCTCTTAGTAGCCCTCTTTTTGTTTACTCTTCGGGAGCCCAGGTATGATACTGATGCACGGGATTACTGGTATTGAAATGATAGGCCTTTAGGACTGGTATCATATCCAAGCTATCCACGGTAGGACTGATAGAAAAGCTATCTCTGGGAGGACTGATAGGCCCAGGCTTACGTGGATAACGTAAGGATATTACTACTATCTCTTCCCTACTCTTCTAAGTGCGGTTTGCGAGCTTGACCTAGAAGCTGTTATCCCTAGCTTTTCTCCTGCCGCTTGCTTTCAATACAATACTCCTGCTCCACTGGGACGACTACTGGTACAGTACAGGGAATATAGAGGACAATATCTGACTGACTCTCCCTCGTCTACTAGACATGCTACCTCTGAAAGCATGCTGGCTTGAAAACTGCTTGAAAGGGCCTGATGGATTTCTGCATTTCCTCTGGGATTGCAAAGGAAGGGAAAGGAGGACCTGCTGGACTGGGACTGATGGCTGGGAATAATGAATCTATTCTAAATACCTCTTTCCATTGCTTACTCACTGGAAAGACTTGCCTTATCCCTAGCTTGCTCTAACTTGATGGGCTAAACATAGAACTTCCAAGAGAGGGAATGTAACTAGATGCCCTTGGACTAGAAGTACATCTCTAACTGGCTTGATCATTGGATTTGACTTGCTAGCTTCCTTTTCTCTGATCCTTATTTTTGCCCGATTACATTGCATTGGGATTCAATCCTGGCAAGTAACTGGCTCAGCTTTCTCTTGCTTGATAGCTTGCCCTTTAACCTTCTTCTTCTGCCTCTGCTAGCGCCTTATGATCCAAGCTGGGACACCCGGGTAAGCTTTAGCACGACGGAGTACTTATAAACTAGGTGCCCCGAAGCCATATATGGTGTCCGGGAAAGGAATTAGAATACCCGTAGGCCTATACGCTCCTGGCTATCCTGACCTCCTAGTATGGTGACTAGGACTGAAACTCAAAGAAACTTTGGTCAAATTCCACAGCTCACCACTCTTCCCTACTCTCTAAGGCCTTAAGTGACGTATCTATCGCTCTAATTCTGGATAGGTCCAACTAGGGGTCTAGTGTAAGGCGCTTGCACCTCGGTCCGCTCTATCGTCTGCCTATGGTCTTACGATGTAGGTGATACAAAGTTCAGGCGAGCGCTGCTATCTGCGGCTGATAACGCTGTCTCAGATTGGTCCTCAACAGTTAACTTACTCAGAAAGCTATGTAACTAATTGGTATCGTATGTTCTCTTACTGCTCCTCCGGCCTGTAATCTGAAACGACCTTGCGGCGGGTAAATTCGCTCAAGAATAGACCAAGGATCTGATCTAGCTAGTTGTCGACTAAGAATGTGCGCTGAACATGAATCCTTTGAGTGATCTGTGGCTGCATTATAACTAAATCATTAAATAAGTCTAGCTGACCAATATGACATTTATATAGTATTGACTACATGAGTATCCCATCCCGGAAGGGTTCATTAATCGTGGACTTGGTTGCTAAGTAAGCCCTACCTAGGTAACCTACATGTTCTGTATAATTTTGACTAATCAACCTGAAATGTGAAAGTGGCCTAGATATTGGAATTGGGACATGCTAGTCGAGCTATGGAACGTCGTAGCTTGATTGCGTACTTTCCTTTTCACTAATCCTACGTCCCTTCATGATGGCGGGCATCTCACGAAGCTAGGCCTAGGGCGGTTTTGGACTGATTCCGGATGGGTGTAGGTTCGCGACCTCCCCGAGCCCCACGACTTGGAGGTTAAGTTCAGGCAATGGGGCATGAGTCACTACGTTAATGCTCCCCTAGCGTGGGGGTGATCCGCTCTGCTTACGGTTGCTCGCCCGTAAGCCGAATCAATCGACTAATAATCGGTTAGGTTCTACCTCTGCATAGATATTCCAACTAATAACGTATTGTAAGGTCCAAGAGGCCAGCAGCATGCAGAATGATTATGTACATATAGGGTGCGGCAGAGTGTGGAATAGAGCTGGTGAACGCCCACCATCGTGCGTCAGCTAGGGACGGGGAGGTTCGGCGCCGATACAAAGGACCTTCGTCTAGTCGTCTGGTGATTGAACGACTATCAAATTCCGGCCGCGTGTCCTGCATACGACCCGGTGATCAATTTCTTCCCATCTCCCGCAGTAACTCCCCTGTGGGTTATGGCCAAGAAAGAACCTGCAGGAATTGCTTAGCGATGGGCTAACTATAGGCCTTGATCTTCCATATCAGGTACGGTTCCATTTGTAAATGAAACCGACATATTCATAGTATGAGAGGAGAGGTTCACCTATTCGAGTTTACTTCCACCTGCTTGGAACGACTGCTCTGACCCTCTTTCGACCTTGCTGCAGCGTCGTGCTATGGGCTACCACTATCCGATCCACTCTACCGATGGAAGTCTGGTCATCTATAAGAGCCCTATGGTGAATTGGGATTGGGGAAAGACCCGGCCCGGCATTGAGTTGATTTGACCGCAGGGGTGGCTGGCATTATCATAGACCAAAGCTGGTTGACCTCTTCCTTGCTCACGAGAGCAAACAGCTATGTTAGCATATACCTATTTGTGAACACCTGGTTTCATCATCCGGAATGGGAAGATGTAAGACGCGTTGAAATAAATAGAAATTGGTGAAAACATAGATATAGATTTGACATTTGTAGAGAATTCAACTTCGTCTGCTGCGTAGGCAACCCACCATCAAAGATGCGAGTTCAATGTGGTCTCATCGAGGTGGATTCGGTCCGACCAAATCTATTCTGATCGAGCTAAGCCCTATCGGCTACCTCCAACACTTTGCCTGGCTGCCCATTGTCAACCTAGCAAGCTGTCAAGTGCTAACCGCTGGAGCAAGAGCTATTGTCGTTAACAGACTCCAGAACACGGCGCATGACAGCCCTTCTGTTGGCTGCTTGAACATTCCTGTCGGCAGCTACTTCTGGTTAGAATGTCAAGGTCCAAGCGATCTCACCAAGGCGAACCAAGCCTGTGAGACTTAGTGGCTGGGCGGATGCTCTGAATGACCAGGGTACCCTACAGGTACCTTGTTCACGCCTCAACTGTGCTTCACATGGTGTAACCAAGCTGCCAACGTCCCAGGAGAAGCTTCAAAAGAATATATATAGGATACGGTACTCCTGTATTCCTAAAGTATGATTGCATGCCTGCCCTTACATTTCACTCGAAAGTCACGTGAGGTGCTGCAATGGCTAAGTGACGGAGTACCGGACAACCAGTAATCAGTTAATGAAGGTCAGCATATGATGAGTTGGTCTACCTTGGTTCACACGTTGAGAGCACCCGATTCTAGAATGCCAAGTCAGTGCAGTGGGGTGGGTGTAGGACTACTCTCCTCACGCGGTATCTGCCAAACGAAAGGGGAAGTGGATCAAGATAGCTAGGGAGCACTGAAAAAGTGGATGGTCGAAAGATGTGAGGTTACGCCGAGAGTTGTGTGCCTTTATCACTCTTGCCTCAAGCTAGACAAGAGACTAATGTGAGAGGTGCTATCTCCGGGCGTACAGAGTTGGAGCGAAATCTTCAATCATTCCCCGGCTTTCAAATGGTTATAATGAGGCGTTAAGGCAAGCAACGAATACGATATCCCGGGACGATGGAAGCGGGGAAGCGTTGTTGCGTAGTCGATACTCATATACGAAGGCAGGGAACGAGATCATATACGATCAAAGGCAGGCAACGAATTGGAGTCCCGGGGAACGAGAACAAGCTACGCTTCAACTACGCTTATAGGGGAAGGAAAAGGCCTTTCCCCGTCCCGCCATTCCTGACTTAAGAAGGAATATAGTAAGGGACGACTGCTTATCCATCATCTTTTATGAGTGAAAGAGCGAGCTTTATGACTCTTTTTGCCGAGGACCCTTTGACTCTTATAGTCTCTCGCTTGGACTCTTCTCACGAATTGGATTCGAACCAATCAAGCTACTTGCCCTTTCTTTAGTAGATCGTGAGTGGGTCTGTCGTCCTCCTCATTATAGTCCTCCTAAAAGAAATAGCATTTCGTCGGAATACATCCTGTCTTTTCACCTTAGTAGTCCTATGCATAGTCAGTACTATAGCCCCAATCATGGCTACTAATAAAATCAGACTAGGAACCAAAAACCAGACGAAATAGTAGGTATAAAGTAAATTGCCCAATGTTTCCAAATTAGTCCAACTTCGTACCTTTCCGGCATAAACCGTATATCTCAGAGAGGTCGTATTTCTTTGGGTTGGTAGTAATGGAATGGTTTCATTATCTAAAATGAAGAACATTTCCCACCAAAGGATCAGTCCAATAATACCACTCACTGGTAAATAGCGCAATACTTCTTCGTGAATCTCCGCTTTTTGAATATGGAACATCATAACAACGAATAGGAATGAAACGGCTATAGCTCCTATATAAACTACTGGGAAGATCATAGCGGAGAAGTCGAGACCTAACAAAAGAAGTAAACCTGAAGTGTCGCGAAAGACTGGGATGGGAAACAAAACGGAATGTACCGGATTTTTAGCACGTGCAACCATCAAACCAGAGACCAAAGCAGGGCTCGACAAAACAGAAAGTCTCATGGTACGTCGTCCTTCCCTGAAATGGAACTTTCATGCTAGTTCTTGCTCCAGCATGAAAGTCGATCTATTACGACCAGCGCGGTTGTTCGTATTTCATTTTCTTTTTCCAAGCCAAGCCCTTCTTAGAAAGAACTCACTGAGTGACTTACGGAATCTCAAATCTCTCTCGACGCCGAGAATTTCTTATGTGTCTAGGTCGATCAGAGGTTCGGCTTGCTTCTCCCCTACCTTTTAGCGTTCTGGGCCCCTGAAAAAAGAAAGAAACCCGAAATCAAAAAGAAAGAAGAGAAATTGGGCCATCTTTCCCGAGAGAGGCCGCCTTCTCTCAGGCCAGCAGTCTTCTACTTCTAGTCGACTGCTCTATGACGGGCTTCCCTCTTTCCTGGGCTCTGCTCGCTCGTCTACGCTCCGACCCAGAAAGTCATAATGGAAAAACGATCTTTCCTTGCCTGCATTAAGATTTAAAACTTGTCGTCAAAAAAAAGGCAATCAATCAAAAAAGCAAAATAATGGAAATTGTGAATCAAGATCTAGATGGATCCCTATCTTTATCTCTATCCACGGAGATACCTATCTATATGGATAGAAATCCATCTATGAATCGATCTAGACTATCCTCTATCCGGATAGATATGTCCCTATGAGCGACTACGCCGATCTTTATATGTTTTGGCCACGTCCGTTTCCGCTCCGAAGAGGAAGGTTTGGATCTTTCAATCTTATGTCGTGAGGGATGTGACCTATGTTAGGTCCATAAGATACCACAGCTTTTGGTGTTCTATGATTCACCTCCGAATAATGAGTAGGTAGTTTGATCCTTTTTCTTCTTCTCTTCATAGTCCACTTTTGGGGGGATGCGGAGCAATAGGTCGAATTACTATATAAAGAAGAGTTGTAAACTATAGGACTTCTTGTTCGAGTAGGAAGATTTCGGTTTTTCTCGTTCCTTCTCTTCGATAAGAATAGGGATTTGAAATGATACAAATTCCTCTTCATTCTGTTGTGCTCAGCGAAGGAACTGCCTAAGCATACTTTTTCGGATCCAAACTTCTTTGTTCTTTCTAAGTCTTCCTTTTGCATAGAAGAACGCAACTTTTGCAAAAACCGGGATTTTAGTAGTAGGCGGCATCCCCTCTTCGTTTTTAGTAGGTGGAACCATTTTGTTTTGGTTCTTCTCCACATTCTTACCGGGTGATTCCGGAATTTGCCTATGATTTTTTCAACTGATATTTCGATATAGAAAGATCTCCTTATTTCTTCACCGCGGATTCTTGCGTCATTTTCTTGAAAAGAGATTATATCACCGTGGGAAAGTTTTAAACGAGTAATGCTTACCATTCCATTATTCACACAAACCCTTCGATGACTTATCGGCTGCCTTGCTTGAGGAAGAGTTTCACGAAAATGGAGACGAACCGGAATAACGTCCAATCTTGTTTCTGGATTGAGTGGAAAAGGGATATATGAAGTTCGTTCTGTTCCTCTGTGCATCTCTGTGATGGGTAAATCCCCATGAAAAAGGGACAACTTTCGTGTAGTTTGTGATTGGATGTAACTGTTAAGATTTTTTCTCGGATAAATCTTTCTCTTAATAGATCTCTTCTTGTTCCTCAATCTTCGGAGAATGCGGCGTTGTATTATTGTAAGTTCTCTGTTCCGAACATTTCCTGAAAGTAGACGACAAGTTTTAAATCTTAATGCAGGCAAGGCATATCTCGTTGAATCAGTCTTTTTCGCCACATCGCGTATAACGGGAATCGAACCCCCTCTGCTGCTGGCGGGCGGATGGAGAATTTGAGACTTCGATCCAGCTACTTCTTAGGAGTGGGTTTTGGCTTGCCCCTTTCTCTAAAGGTAAGCTTCCAAGGGTCCTTCCCCTTATATAGGGTGCGCAGGAGCGCACTTCCGTTTTCCCTTTACTATACAAGGGGGTGTAATGAATAGAGATCTCCCGCCAGCAGTCTTCTCTTCCTATCACTTCACTTCGATCGAGAGATCTGATCTCATCGGACCTCACCGGGCCGGGCGAAGGGGAAGGAAGGGATGGGTGGTCCGGGAACTGCAACGGGAGAGGGCTCGTAGCCCCCCCCCTCTCCCTCTTCCCCACGCCTATTTCTTCCCCCGGCCCCGGAGAGAGGCGGAACTTTTGCTTTTTGAAGAAAAAGATGAATAGATAGGGCCATGATACATTCCGGAATATTGTAAGGGTAAATAGACTCTTTTCGTCCCCTTTTCGATGCCTGCCTGAGGACCTATGTGAATGTTTTGGAATGGGGATGTTCGCCTTTTGTAACAAGTAGACCCACGATACGGACTAATAGATGTTCTTACTCTTACCCGAAAGTCAGATCTATTCATAGTTGGTCAGTCTCCCACGGCACGGCTTCTCGCTTTTCATGAACCCCCTCTGCTTATGTGAGTTTGACCCGCCTTTGACTCTGCTTGCTTCTGACTCCCTATGAGCCGTTTTACAACCTGACTTTTTCGGAGGGTCGGCGGGACATGGGAGCCTCCGCTCATGCATCGGTTTACCGAAAGAACCTCCGCTATCCCACTTCCTTCTATTCAAAAAGGCGAGCAGCCCTTAAACAAAAAGGCCTGCAGAGGGCTCTTCTTTATATTATATATTATATAAGCCCTAAAGTAGGTAGCCCCGAAAGCCGAACTCAGCTACTTTTTAGGAGTAGGTTTTGGCTTGCCCCTTTCTATGTTATTAGTCAAGCGCTAACGAACGCCCTTATTAGAGTAAAGGCGAGGCGCTCATTCCGTTGCTTGTTCGGCCTACTCTTGCCGGGGCTTTCTTCTTTTTGAGGCCCTACACAACCGAAATAGGTATGTCAAAGTCAGAAATTCCCTGACTTTCAAAGCATCATCAGAACGATCCGAACCTTTCCGCCTTCAGTCAAATGTCACGAAAAAGAAGCTTCTTCATTCTTGGCTCGATCTAGCCATGACCATCTCCTTGACTTCTCTTCTTACTGGGCACGAGATGGGATTGAGCTTTCCTTTAAAAGTGCATTTCCATTTAGGCTGTCTTGTCTAGACAGGGCTCTACCCCGCCGAGGGAACTGGTTAGACTGGCACTTTTACATGGCCCATACCAGTTCGTGGTAGTCTACAGAGATGGTCTGACCCACGTCTACCTCAAAGTTGGAGTCGGTATGTACTATGATTCATCTTCATCTAGCTAAAGGCGCCGTATAAAGAAAGAAGCGTGCTCTACTCGTCCAGGCTACTCAAATCTTTGCTGTTAGCTCTAGCATGCTGTCTTATAGCTTGATTTTTATCTTAAAAGACAAGATTATGGTGGTTTTTTTCTTTAGACCACCACCGACAGCCTTAGCTTATGTGACTTCCGCTCCAGAAATGAGAGTCAAGCTGTGAACAAGGAAGAATCCAAATACACATTGGGACGTCGGGGTCTAAAAAGTAGTCAAAGACTTTGGCTGGAAGCCTTTACTGGGGTCGGCCCACCTATATAGAACCGGATTGCCGATAGAACTTCGTAGATCTTGCTTACCGGTCGGTCATACAAGTTTGGTTAATATAGAGAATGACCTTTGAATTTGACAAGGGTTCGGCCACAGCTGCTCTAGCCGTGTTGCATAAGAAGGAAAGACTGAACAACTGACTTACGGAGGGAAAACTCAAAGTTTCCGGGCGCCTCAACATTTTGGCTTAGGCTTTCTCTGGCTTTTCTACTCGTCTGGCATTCTGTTCTCCTTTGTCTTCTTATTAAATCCTTCTTTTACTTGAGTTGACTTAGTAGGTTTCAAATTGACTTTTTTATTAGCTTAGGTTGGGTTTCATTTCAAGTCTTCGGGCCTCAACACCGGATTCCTGGGTAAAGATTTGCTCATCTTCCCCCCTAAGCTTCTTTTCAAATTCTACCAAGAAGAGTGATAGCCGACAAGTCGGCCTGTGATCGGAATCGACTTAACCTGATTACAATGGGGGAAGTACGGTCCTTTCGAACCAATCAAGATCACTACCAGTCAAATCCTTCTTTCGTATGGTAATAAAACGGATAGCGAACTCTCTCGGCCCACAGACACCCTTGGGACCACTCTTCCCCCTGCGTATGTACATAGACAAGGAGAAATGGAAAAGACGCCAACTCATAAGATAAGCAAGTGAAATCAAAGAAGACCTAATGGTCCTAGCCTTATTCCACCCGGGTCAATTTATCAACAGTGAACTTATAAGTTGGCAGCGCCTTCCAGGTTGGAGACCACGTCATCCCTTGGTAAAGGGAAAGGGGAATGGTGGTAATATAAGGCATATATCTCAAGAGTCAAGTCTTCAAGGGACAAAAGAAAGATCCAACTTGAGAGAGCCTCAGGATCATCCCAAGGACGGATCATATCATCAAAAGTGACCCTTAGTTACCTTCTTGGCTAGTTTAATACACTTCGCCAAAGAAGAGAACGAAAGGTCAATCTGAACCGCCCGACCTTCTTTCTTTTAGATCATTATTCTATGTAAAGAAGATCCGAGGATAGCCAGACCTAGTGAGGGAGACCGGTACAGGCAAGAATCTGGAGCTTTCTTATCGCCTCCAGACGCCGTCATTAGACAAGACGCACACTGCTTCAGATACAGAGCGATAAATAGCCACCCCCAACTTTTGCCTAAAGTTCTTACGGGTAGACTGCGAGACAAGTCTCTTTGGTTAGACCTTCAGTAGCTATTAGCAGAACCTTCTTCAAGAATCCTACTAAGAACCGAGAATCCTCTCAAATTCTCTGCCACCTGATAGGGTGTTCAATAGCGACCGGTACAGATACCTCAGCTTTCAGAGCTGGCACCGGGGAAAGCAGCCAAGCAGCAAGGCCCACCAGCAAGAAGAAGGCCAGTGAATAAATCAAGTACTCCTCTTTCAGTAGATGAGCTGAGTGGAATAACATAGGCATGCTTCCTTTGTCTTCGACCTTTTGCTTGCAAGCTTGAGGGACTATAGCAGTCATTCCAAGACTACCAGTCATGCTAAGATCAAGCCATAGCCCAGGTGGATCAAGTATTCGACCTTGAATTCCCGACTATACGCCCAAATCATTCTTAGTCGACAGAAGAAGATCTAATGCTCTATGTGACTTTGGGCTTTTTTTCTGACTTTAGAGTGGCAATTAATCAGACGAGCTACTAAGCTAGTTGATCCCTTCTACTTCTAGAGAGGAAGGGAACTCTCTTTTCTTTATTTCAGCGTGGCTCTTATGCCATCAATTGGATGTTCTTTCCTTCAGGTCTCTTTGAGGTTTAAAGAGGCTGGCTACAGGCGGTATTCGTCTTTGGCTAAGGAAATCAAACCTCAATATAACCGACACTGGTATAGGTACGTTTTGGTGGTCTTATTGGCGCATACCACGGTGGGGTCTTTTCTTTTGGAGTCGTGTCGTGGACAGCTTAACCGAAGAGAGCAGATGAGCCTTTCTTTTCCACCCGCAGGAAATCGATCTTTTGAATCAAAATGCACTAGATTAGACAGTGTCATTCAATCCATAGCAAAGCTGGACCCATGAGAGACATTTCAGACGCCTTCTCACTAAGGAGAAATGGCCAATAGATCTAATCCCTAGCCAAACAACCAACGGACGGATTCAGAAGACAGAGCAGACCGATGAGCCTTTGCCCAATACAGCTCGACCGGTCTTCTGTCCAATCAAATATCCCGGTCGAGCTTAGGATGGAAGATAGGATAGACTTTTTGCTTTTAGTTGTAGAGGCCCTTTGCTCCCTTTATCCGATGTCTTGTGCGTCTGATTCACCGGTGACATAGTCAAAAGCGAAGCCTTAGCCCCTTAGATTAATACCACTCCGCCTACTATCTATATTAACGCATTCACCTCTTTCTATTAATTAGGGTCACTCCTACCTATCACCGTACCGCCAACCATCCAACTATTCCTGGAACGAAGGTCTACCACATACCCTATCAAAAAATTCCTAAATCAGTCTACCTACGAAAGAAATTTGACAGGGAACCCTCGGGGCTATGAAGAAGCGGGATAGCAATTAAAAAGCAAGAATCTTGGATTCAATCTACAGATCGGAAAAAGCACCTAGCCACTACTCTTAGTCGCACGCAAGCAAAGTCTTTTAGGAATGCCGTTCAACCTACTACCAACAATCTAAGACTAATACCAGAACTATAGAACTTCCTCCTTCCCTTGCGTGCTTTTCACGCTTAAGGCGCTTGCAGATGTCACCAACTCTTGATCCAGTCCAGAAAGGGGAAGAATATCTGACTTTCCAGAGGGGTGAACCTGACAATTGAGAGTAGCCTATAGTTAGGTGGGCTTATAGCCAGCACGAGAGCGAAGGGAAAACATAGAAAAAGAAAGACAATAAACATAGGAAGATGGAGACTATAAGACGATCGGAAAAGAAGCTTAAGCTTATAAATCTCTTCTTTTGTTTATTACTCTTCCATTAAAGTACTATTAAGGAGTTTCATCCATCAGGCAAGGGGGGAATAAGTAAGTAGAGAGATTCTATCTGTCATGACCGCAATCGCAATAATCATCCCTTATCTTCTCATCCCTGACTACAAGACAAGACCAGTTACGTTACAGCACCCGCATCTAGGAAAAGAGCTTCATCAAAATGAACTTTCGTTTTCTCAAGTGAAGGGGCTGTCATGAAACGTATTCGCCTTACGTTCGCTCCTGAGCATTCCATAAAGAAAGTTATCAGCACTAGCTAAATCTCCCTTTTTTTTCTTGTATGGAAAATCCCTTCTTTAAGGAGATAAAGAAAAAGAGAGGAGATGCACTTCCTAACTCAACCAGTCCACTATTTACCCCTTGGACTCTAATACCAGCAGCCTAGAAGACGAAAAGACTATTTGCTATCCGTGATCGTCTTGTCTTATAGGTTTGATTTTGGATAGCAAGGCTAGTGACTCTACTTATTCTTCTTTAGATGAACACAAGAGGTCTAATAGTCGAAGAGATGGCAATGGCATTGAATCGAATCATCTATCGTATAGGCGCTTGATAGTCTTGGAGGAATTACCTTGACTATTGAATTCGATCGGTCCTTTCTTACGTCATGCTTTTCATAGCTATCCGATGATCCCTTCACTACACGATGACCATTGCTCTAACCACTGATAGGACGGAACTGCTAAAGGGAGGGGCTCAAGGCGAACATTGACTTTTTTTCTCTCTATGGGGGAAGTACTCAAGTTTTAGCGGATATGCTATACTGGACCGGGGCGGGCTAGCTTGCTTAGGGAAGAATAATCATACCGAACTAGAGAAACTGAACTTTAAGAAAACTTCTTTTTTCATAACCTAACTAGCGGGGACCTTGAAAGCGGATTAAAGCTTAAAAGAAGGGCCTTCTAATCCAGATTGTCATATAAAATGACTTCCACTCCTTACTTATTCTAGGGTCTACTGGCATGTGTTACGCATATAGCTAGCCTTCCTTCTTATTCTTAGCATCACAAGCTTATGCTTATGTTGAATCGAGATTTGATTGGTAAACCTTTTCCCCTCGGGGGGATATGCTCTTTTATTATCTGCTGTTGGAGGCGGGTCTACTTTTTGTCTTTTATTTCGTTTCGAAAGTGGAATCCTAGCATAGTTTCGTAGCCAAGTGAAATATATGCCAACTCTCGTTTTTCTACTCTTTCGTAAGGGCTGCTAACTTTGCCTGCTAAGTGGACAAGGGATCTTTTGCTTGCCTGGGACTTAGCCTTAGTATTCATCCCATCTATTGATTCATTTCCTTCGACACATTTGCATAGGGCATTCCTCTTTACTCCCAACAGCTTCTCAAAGAGCTTCTGAGACTAGTGAAAGAATTGAATTGCCTTTACCCAGCTTGAAGTGAAGTTCCCAGCCTTTCCTTAGGTCAATCCCTTCTTGAACAAGCCATTCAAAGAGGGCATGAGATGACATCTTATTCTATGTCATTTGCTTTCCTTAGGACTATACTAGGCTAAACATTTTCTTTTTAATTGGCATTGACCTACTTACTTCGACAGTTTTGAGGTGTGATTCCGCTTTCATGTCTTGGATTGAGCTTTCACTCCTACCCTTCCTCATGGACAAGAAGTTGCTTGTCCGATTCTATACCATTCAATAGCACCGGAGTCAAGGGATTCGAGCGCACCTAGCTAGCACCTGGCTTTCACTCCGGCACCCGCGCATACGCTCACGAAAGACAAAGCTACTCACGAATCCATTTTCTTGCTCCTGCTCTGGACCTTACTTACTGCTGGCGCATAGCAAGCAAGAAAGCTAGCCTATTATCCCTTCTAGCCTTTGAAAGCTGTCCAAAGGATCTAAGGGCTATTAGCCGATCTAACTATGAGCAAGCGAGTCGGCTATCTCGTCCCTTGAGCGATCTATCCCTGCTTCTTTTTTGTGACTTTATTATAGTCAGATGCGCGGAATCGAAAAAAGAGCAATTTGCCATTCCCTTTCTTTCAAAGAAAAGCCCTACCCCGGAAGAGTAAGGAATTTACCTAGCTGATCGGAGTTTGCCGGGCATGCCTTTCTTTTCAAGGAGCGTATCGGGGCCTGAAAGTCTTATTGCATTGGATCTATGGCATCTTCTTATATTCTTGATCGGATTAACTATTCCTCAAGTGGCACAGCGCATTCAATTCCTGAAAACAGGGCATTCGGGGCATCAATTCCTTGCTTCCCTCCTAGTCCATTAAGGCTCTGTCCATCTGAGGAGGAAGGAGCTAAGTGCTGCTAAGACCAGATAAGCATGAAGTTGTTACCTTTTTCAAAGAGCTGATTCGAGAACAGTCAGAGCTTGTCGGCAAATGGCTTCATTCCTATTTCTATCCAGAAATGATGTTTTGCACGAGACAAACCCGGGATTCTTTTTGAATTGCTGTCAGCAGTTAAGGGACAAAGGGAAGGTGACGAAGGTAATGCAGTCAAGCCGTCAAGCTGGCAGTGAGAGGTTTCCAGATGAGAGATTCACTTCGTCGCAGCTTCTTCTATAAGAAAGAAGGCATATTCAATTTAACGAAAGGTCTTGCAGAGCCTTGTCCTAAAGTCCCACACATGCCTGCTCTTCGTAGATAGAGACACAATTCTCGCCATCCTGCCTTTAAAGAGGCGATTGGAGAGACGATCAGTTATCCGTCTAGTTCGACACCTTGTTCTCAACTGAACTAGTAGACAGACGCTTCTGGGCATTTGTAAAAAGAGTGAGATCTGCCTAAGAAGGACCTGGTGTGTGGCAAGTCGCCTGATTCCGCTACTTCTTTCCGCTACGCCCCTTAGCGTGGAAATTGTCCTTCGTCCTCCTCAGATTCGGAGAAAAGGGACCTAGCTAGTTCTCGAACACCGTTTTGTATACCAACAGCTTCTCAAGCAGCGGATGAAGTCAGACCTTGGTCAATCAGTGCCTTTCCTGCCCTTACTAATGGGCAACATGTCTGCTCATTCATGTCCGACATTCCTCTTGTGTTGGATTCCGCTCTTAAGTATGTCAGTTCCGGATAGCTAGATTCTCGAACAAGCTCTGAAAGTGGATTCCCTTCATACATGCTATGTCTTCTGCACTCCCTTCAGGTACTTCTTCTTTTACTTGGTTGATCGATTCGGGGGCATCAAACCATATGACTGGTAATGTCTCTCTTCTCACACCAAGTCTACCCCCTTTTCTTCCTCCTCTTCTATATTGACTGCTGATGGAAGTCTATTCCTTTATATGAAAGCCAGAAGCTAGAGGCAGAATCCTTTCTTAGCTTTATAATGAGGGAGTACCCTTCTCTTGAGGAGCCTCCTTCTATGTTGAATTTTTCTATACTCAATGAGTTGACCTATTTCAGTCTTTCTTTTTTTGAATTATATGCATCAGCACGGAAAGCTAGACTCTATTATGGATAAAAATCTCTCGCTACTGAATAGGAAATTCCTCTAGTTAAGCCCCTTCTTAGGTAAGGCATCGCAAACTCCTCGCCTTTCGCCAGAGAGCCAAGGCAGCAAGAGAAGATATAGAGCAGGGTATAATAGGAATGAACAAAACCCTGTATAAGGAAGAGGAAGGACCTTTCACAGAGACCCCAGCGTTCTGGCTTTGGTCTCTACTCGAATCACTATATGAATAGAGTATGAAGAGTGTTTGCTGCAGCTCCAGCTACTAAAACCAAGCAAGAGACCTGTTCTTAGAAAAAGATTCCAACTCGTCTTTCTGCTCTAGTTTGTTATGCCTTCGTTCCTTTTCTCTCAAGTGCTAGGCCTGCTCTGCTTTCTCCCGCCACCCAGCTCTTGAGTCTAATTCTGGGGTTCAGGATTAGAGGCACTGGAGGATTTGAGAGGATTTTCATCAGGGTCTTAATCAGAAAGGGAAAGAAAAGACGGGTGAACCCGGCTAAAGTAAAGGGACTTGGACTTGGCTAGACCAACTGGGAAAAGGCTACCGCTCTTATCAATCAAATTAGTAAGGGCTTCAATGATGGTTCGGAAAGACCTGAACCGAAGGAAGGAACTGCTTTTTCTAGAGATCGGCAAAGCACGGATAAAAGAGCTTCAAGGACTGAAAAAGGCGCTTACAGTGGGGTGAGAAAGAAAGAAGTGACTTCCGGTGGGCTCAAAAGCAGGCGAAAAAAAAGAGTCTTTCTTCAGTGATTTCAATAGACTTCTATGTCTTGCCCGATTCCTTTATTCTTCCATCCAGGAAAGGAGCTCCTTAATAAGATAAGGACCAAACCTAGGGCTATTCCTCTCCCACATCAAGATCTCGAAGAAAGATGACTCAGTCTGACTTCCTTCTTTCCCTTATTTATGGGAAAGCGAGCTCTATAGCAGCAAGGGCTTAAAGCTCTGCCATTGATTGCTCTGTCTTGATGAGCTCATTCTTTAAAATCCGCGTCATTCTAAAGGACGAAGGATTCTTATATCAGTCGAGTCGAGTTCCTTCCCCTTCTTCTCCATTCCCGGATCCTGCTTCGTAAGATGAACTTGGGGGAGAGCAAAACGACTTTCTTTACATATGAAATCTTTCTTTATTCAACAGAAGGAGCTACTGCAGAAAGGGGGGGCAGGACCCGCGGCACCTCCTATACCACTTGGTGAACCAAGGGCCCTTGGCAGACAGACTGATTGAAGCTAGTCGGATGCTTATTCGAAGACTTCTTGAACTTTGCTCCTCTCCTTTCAGTCGAGTGGCTATCGCTCAAGGAGCGGATGAAAGCACTTTGAGTAATGGGGCTTCCTATCAGTTAATAAAGTCTGATTAACCATCATGAGATTTGGTAGGCTATGGATAGACTAGCAGCTTGCTTAGCTTAGACCAAGTTGAGTTCTTCAGTCTTACGTGTAGGGGGGGACCGTCCCCACTAGTTCAGCAATCCACCGGAAAAGGCAATGGAAATGAAGAGAAAATGAAGTAGCTTCGTCCTTTTCAAATAGGGTCGCTCATACATCAGTTCTGTCCCAAGCATTAATAGATAAATCAGCCTTAGACAAGCCCTCAATAGGCTAAGTAAGCCTATACCGAATAAGCCCTCCTGGAATATCCTGCTTTTTTCCTTTTTTAGAATTGTCTGCCTTTCTCTTTTCGCCAACCACAAATCAGGATTCAATTGTCATTTTAGGAAGATAGAGAAGAGGTGGAAGTCTTGGGCCTGCACTTCAATTCCATTTCGAAAGAAGCAATCGGCTTAAGCCAATCGACGTAAAAGAACGAAGGATAGCTTTTCCTTTCGGGTAGACTTACCAAGCATGGGATGGGTCTTTGATCGAAATAGCGAGCTTCCTCCTGCTGGATAGAAATCCGATCTAGACTTACAGCAAGAGAGAATCAAAGGTACGCAGGTGAGCCCCCGAGAAATGGACGTATAGCCGGGGATAGAGTTGGACCCTTCAACACTTAACTGATTTCATATCGCTTACAAAGAACATCAGGATGAAGTCCAAGGCAAAAGGATTCGGGCTAGTTAAGGTCCGTCCTTCAACTAAGAAAGGGCTCGCCTTTCCTTCAAGAGAGATTTGCTCTTCTTCGATAGAAGGGCTATTTGCTCTTGTTCTCAACTTGTGGTCGAGTGAGTGGGTTTACATTTTCTCGAAATCAAATTATATTAAAGAAAGCTAACATAACGATTGGTTAAAGAAATCCTTACCGATGGGACTCTGACTTCCTTTCCCGATTGGATGGACTCTCGAACGTAAGGAGTGGAGAAGAAGGTGCTATTGCTGATGATTCCATTGCTGGGACTGGGTATCCATCCCATCTATCCGCTGGCTAATAAGAAGGGAGAATCAATCCACTAGTCGCCTAGACACCTAACCTGGTTCCCGTCCTTTCCCTAAGATATAGGTCGAGCCAATTCATTTACTTGGACACTTTGGTAAAGGGAGCTCTTGCTTTCAGTTGCTTTCAATCGCGGGTTCCACATTTCCGACATCAGACGCATAGACAGAAGGCTAGATGCATCAATTGCAATGTCCATAAAGTCAAGCTTTAGTCCCCTAACCTACGTCAACAGAAGGACATTCTATTATGAATTCACCGTCCCTGGAAGGCTGGCTCACTCTCCCTGACCTCGGTCGATTCCTCCTTAACTGGGTCCTCCTTCTTTGCTTAGTCGGGTGACTTTCCCAAGACTATAAGTCCTACTCATGCTTGTGAAAAAGAAAGAGGAAAAGAGCTAATTCAAGGCGCTTTTAAGCCCACCTATGAGCCGATCACACCTTTCATGCACTCGCATCCATCCAGACCGAAGCCATAGCCCAGCCCATCTAATCTCACGAAATCCAATTTAAGGGAAAGAACCTATACAAGCATCCGAACTCGCATTCTAATGCGCGTCAGACCCCTCCCAAGGAAGAAGGTAAAGGCAGCAGCTCGGGAAGCTTCTTGCGTGCGTGCTTGGCTTCAACATTCTCGAGTCATTGATAGAGTGGTGGAACTCCGCTTGTTAGGAGTGAGTTTAGTTACGAGCAAGAAAGAGATGCGCGTCCTATTGGAAAGGCCTACGTTAGCGCATACGATTGATTTTATTTGAATGTGGTCACATTCTAAGCGAGGGGCCGTTGACTATTGACAGACTGTAACAAGCAGGTATTATGCTTCTTCCTCATCCACTTGATCGGGGGAATTCGCTTCCGCATCCCCTGAATGAACGTATCAAACCGATCCTTAAGCTAGTCTGGAGTCAGAAATGGCTAAACTGCGTGAAGAGATTCAATCGCAGTCTGCTGCTAAGCTTCCTGAGGCACCAGTGATGCGCCCTCTTACTGAATCCCCAACGGTATTAGAGGTGCCCCAACCTACTCTGTCCAAGCACCCTACCAAGGCTAAGAAGCCGAAGGGTAAGAAGCCAAAGGCCAATGACACTAGCTAACCACAACTGAGAGAGCTACCCTAGATGAATTAGTTGCGGCAAGAGCGGTAATAGTACCGGCATAAGAAGTTGGAAAGGTCCCTTTGTAGCATACTTTACAGAAGAATCTTACTCATCCTCAAAAGTTCGGTTAGTAGTTTCAGAGGCATCGAGTTCAAAATCAAAGGCTGATTACCGTGGAAAGGCACTTTCAAAGGCTATCTATCCCCCATTCTACCAGCAAACCAGTTAACAAGGAGATAGTAATCCCACGCCTAAAGGAAGCAAGGTGAGGATAGAAGAAGCCAACCTGCCAACAAGTAAGCCCCCTCTTTCGAGTTCTAGAGCTAGAGTAAGGTATGTATGCGTAGTTAGTAATTCCCCTTTTTCTAGAGCAAGAGTTGGGAAAATCACTCATGATAGAGTCAGTCAGTTCGTCATGCTATTTTAACCCCGGTGCTAGAATAGATAGAGATAGAGTTAGTAAGCCAATTAGTCTATCCGTCCCTTTTGCTATAGTCAGTAATTCCCTCTAACCTGGGATAGAGCTAGAGCGTGCTCTTTTTTAGCGTTAGTTACCATGCGCTGGAGGAGCCGAAGGAAGGAAGACGAGAAGTTCAAGATGAGAAATAGGAGTAGGAGAACCAGCTATCGAGTCAGCTATCCCCTCGCTGTATCCAGCTTGGTTTATAGTAGTACCCGCTAACCTGCCAGCCAGTATTGACTCATTCTACCAGCTAACCCTGTTCGAGTAACTAATTCCCAGGGGAATAGAGGAAGGAAGTCTACCCTCGTGCCCAGAGCTCAAGTAAGCAAATGCGTTGTAAGAGTAAGCATTCTACCCTACCTTATATCCGTAAGCCAAACCCTCTAATCCAATGAGTCTACCCCTGCCCTTGTTTCCAGCTTGGGAATTAGAGTCAGGATATTTAAATTAAAGGAAGTCCCCTGAGATTGGGATAGAAGTCAGGGTAAACTAGAATAAGGATATTCTAAGGAAAGTGCTGGCGCTAGAGTCAGTAATTCCCTTCCCTTTTGCTAACCCTCCAATCCCAGGTTAGTAAGTCACCCTCGTGCTCGTTCGAGTCAGTCATCAGTTTCAGTTCAAAGTGACCAGGGATGATCGTAAGTAATGGGACAGTAAGCAACCCCTATCTCCCATGCAAGCAAGTAAGCCATAGCTAGAACCCCTGGGATAGAGTATGGGAAGAAGAAGCTTTCAAGGGCTAGAGGAAGCAAGGTGATAGTAACCCGCGCTATAATCTCTTTTGCTAGAGGTTCTGACTTTCAAAGGCTTCCAATCCCCTAATGAGGAAGTCAGGAAGAAAGAGAAAGGGTAAGGAAGGTTCTTGTCTCCATCTTGGGATAAAGCTAACGCTCTAACCGTCCAGTCAGTCCCTAAAACCCTGATGCAAGATAGATTAGAAAGAAGGTGCTAGTAACCAGCTATCCCCTTTTTGTAAGCAAACCCAGTGCTGTATGCAAACCTGCTAACCTTACAGCTAGTGCGTCAGTCCCATGAGTTCTAGGAGTAGTAGTAGGCCAACCCTAAAAGCCTTTTGCTAGGAGTAGTTAGATTAGAAGCTATCCCTTGTCCCCTTGTCTTGTCTCCTGCCTACGTTCCAACCAGTAGTAAGCAACTAATCACTCGTGCAAGAGAGTCCCCAGGAGATAGAGAAGGTGATCAAGCCTAAACCTAAACCCCAGCCAGCAATTGATCTAGCCAAGTCAGTTTTTGGAGTGTTCAGGGTACATCTAGCTCCTGCGCTAATTCCACTAGTCTAAGTACCATCTTTCATAGCAGTTCCTTTTACACCTGCCACCCATTTACTAGTTTCAGTGATAGGGTAAGCGCTTGCTCTTGCAGTGAAACTACTAGGAATAGCAGTAGAAGTCTTTGTCCCGGAAGAAAAGAAGTGGCGGAACTGTGAGCTATTTCAACCTCAGAATGCAGTTCCCTATGACACATCTGCAGTTATCATTACTTATGGCCGTGAGGTCTACCAAACAATATCTGAAGGCCAGGTTAGTATAAAGGTGCAGCAACCATTTCACCAGCAGAACTTTCTTATCTAGAACCATTCCCGACAAGCTGAAGAATTTCTTATCCTGAGCATTGCTTTGATCCATCTCCGTCCCTTCTCTTTCTTTGAGTTCCGACAGCTCTAGAAGAGGGGCTTGGACTGAGTGGACTTCCCGCTTGAAATGAAACTCTAAAAGTGCAGGTGATTTGCAAACATTCCACCTCAAGTCAATAGTAAGCTGAGACGGCACGGGTCTTTCTTTCTTGAGTTTTCCCGGATAAGAAAGCTTCCCTCGAAGGGAAGTTCCCCCGCTCTCGAATAATAGTAAGCTGAGCTGCCTTTGCTTTCGCTGGATCCGAAAATACAATCGTGGAGAAGAGCTAGCTGTAAAGGATTTGATGCTTTCTTTTGAGTAGAGACCCTACAGAGCCCGAAAACTCCCGATTTAGACATCAAAATAGGCCATTCCGGACCTTTTCCTCATGGAACGAGAAGACCGATGCCACTATCGACTCTTGGCTTTGCTTTAATAGAATCTATTTGCCTGGAAGGGAAGCGCACCTCGACTCTGAAAACGAAAAGGGCAAGAAAGGGATGTGCTTGCGTCCTCATAAAAAGGAAGGTCAGAAGGCTAAGAGCAGTTATTCCGCCTCGTCTTCCTTCACACCCCGAATAGGACTTTGCCAGGAGAAGGAGAGCAGTCGACTTGGTCACAGCTCTGATTCAACACGACTTGGGAACAGGACCTCCATCTCAGAAGGGAAATCCCACGGGCACATCTTGACTATGAAAAGCAGAGAGATAGATCACGCCTAAAAGCAGCCATTTCTATTAAATACCTTCCTTCCCACTTGAAATGGATTCAACAAAAGCAATTGTGAAGTTCCGCTCATATGCTGCATGAAAGGAGGCAAAAGACGGCTTTGCCCATGAGTTAGGGATCAAGTGGAAAAGGACCTGCTGGCTTCCTTCTGGAGCAGACTTGCTCGTAGCTCCCTATTGATATAAAAGGGGATGAAGGGTGAAAGAAAAAGAAGAAGCAAGTCTTGAGGGAGTAAAGAGCCACCTTTAGGTGGTTCTGCGCCAAGTGCGATCGATTGTCCTTCCTTTATCGATTGAACTACCTACACTCCACTCAACCAACAAAGTAAATTCCATAGTCAAAGTGGAGTTACCTATCAAACTCAATATCTATAAAAACTAAGGGGGAAGAGTCGATTTGAACAAGAAGAGCTTCTTCCATTCCGAACAAGCGCTAAAGAAGTGACTCTGTGTGGGATCGATCGCCCTACTTCTTTATTCTTTACCGCCTTGGGCCGGGATCAAAAGGACTTAAAAAAGGATACCACCAAAGCTGACTGAACCAAACCAACCTCAACTGATTGAACAAAAGCAATCGCAGCGACTTTCTCTTCCACAGCTTTCCCACGGACTTACTAAACCACCAACAAGGGCAAGAGAAAGAGCTTTTGCCGAGAAGAAAGAAAAGGTCATCATGAAAGTCAGCCTAGCACTACTGCAGCTACTCCCACCACTACTACAGCCCTTCCAACAACAGATTCAATTGCAGGAGAGCGTGAACAAGAAGTGAGGTCTTTTGATTAGACAATTCCTACTGCTTTTACAACAACTAAAGCACCAACTGCGCTTATTCTGCCTCTATCATCTACGTCAATTTCTTCTTCCCTCACTTCTCGCCCGAGAGAAAGGACTTTCAAAAGTCAGTAAATTGCCCGCGCGAAAGCCTAGCCTAGAAGAGTTCCTTTTCCTTACTCCAGACGAGATGGGTACAGTCGCTTTCAAGCCCGTCTTTTTGGCTTCACTATATTATGCTACTACTTCTCCTCCTGTGATTCTTGTTCACTCGGAGTTTTGTCTTTCTGAAAGAGAAATGCCACCTATTCTTGCTAATGCCCTTATAAAACTCTCTTTAGATTGATACCCTTTCGTCATGAGCTGCCCTAAGCCCGGAAGTGACGGAACTCTCTTCCCTTCGCCCCTTGAAAACAGACTCCATTCCGCCTGTACTTCAATTAAAGACGGATACTCTTTTGAGGCCTAAGGACTATGGTTCCACAGCCCGACTGCTAATTCTGCTAATGAAAGTCTTCAACGCCTAGCAGAGAGAGAGCGTTGGATTGGGTGCTTCCTGCTTTCAGGAAAGTGAGGCATATTTATATGTTAAAGTTATCCCATCGGTGTCCGCTCTGATCTTCCCTTCTATAGGTTCTCCTCCAGAACTCGGAGGTTCTCAGGCCTCGGACGTACTTTCCATTGGAGAAGAAGCGAGTTAGCAAGTTAAAGAATGAAAAATGAATGGAATCCAAGTTTTTCATTCTCATTGCCGGGTAGAGGAGCGAAAGTCAGCCTACAACTAGGCAGCCAATAGCTAGGGACGGACAGTAGCAGTCAGACTTCCAACCATTAGCAAGGCAAGTTAACTTGAAGCAAGAACTCTTAGGCAAGGAGGGGCGTAGCCTCTTTCAAGATGCGAAGAATATTTGAAACCACTCTCGAACCATCACACGGATGGAGACCCAACTGCCCATGATATGGTAAGAACGGAATGAAAAGGCAAAAAAACGATTCTATGCGCAGACGTGAAAGCTCTATCGATAGAAGCATTCTAGCCTATTTTGATTTAGAGAGGAACGATTCCCTCGTCTGAGAACCGCCATTCCCGTCCCCACTATAAAAAGAGCGATTGATAATAAAGAGAACCCCTACTAAAATGCAGAAGTGAGCGAGTCCCACTCCTCTTTCCCCCCTTTTTAGCCAACACCATCAACCCCATTTTTCACCTTGAATTGGTTCAAGCAAAAGAGCAAATCTGATGAATAGAAGAAAAAGAGATCAGAAAGATAGGCGGACGACTTGACTATAGTATAGGTCGGATGTTTCCGTGAGCAGTAAGCAGCGGATCTCCCCTGATTTTGGGAAAGCTGGTGGCCGCGTGTGAATTCTTTCAAGGCAAGGGGCGGCCCGATTCGACATTGTTGTTTACTCTGATCCGGTCGAGGTGGTTTTCGTTTACCAGCGCGTAGGTGGTCTAAGTTCCTATGACCGAGTCTTTCTGGCCCCTGTGAACATCTTTTCTTAATGTATTAAAGAGGGCCTCTCTAACCGGTGAAAAGTGGTGGGTGTCCACTAACGGCCATTCCTGGCTCGGCTCCGATAACGCAATTCCGGGAGGAGTCGGTAGTTGGGCACTGGATCCCTTCGGACCTGGAGAACGTGTGACGCTGGGTCGGGGTTTGGTGAACCAACTGGTCGCTCCTCTAGTTGAAGTATCGGGCCCCTTTTCGTTGCCTAGGTTACACCTTCGGAATACCCCAGAAGGGAATTTCGCTCTACTTCCCTTAATCTTCACTTTATGCCACGCCGACTCCCCTTTCGTCATAAGGCGTGGAATTAGACCAAGGGGAATCTCCATAGAAACTAGTCCCTCAGATTTCGCACGTAGGAGATCGAGACACAGCCCCAGGGCTATGGGGAAAGATGTAGATCGATCGCCCTAGATAGACAACTACATAGAGGGTCTCTACAAGTCTATATATTCTTTTCTTTCCTTCCCCCCGTAAGATCAATATCACAACTAATGAGGTCTGAAAGTTTCACATCTAAGTAATACCCGATCCGATAGTTTACAATATAGATAGATATATATATATATTTAACAACAACATTCTAAGAAAAGATATTAATAGATATCGGTAGTTGTCCGGTCGTACCCAAACAATAATATTCCAGAGGAAAATGCACCTAAGATCAAATATTTCGAGCCGGCTTCCGTGGAAAATTCAGACTTTCTTTTTGATGCTGCGATTACATAAAAACATAAACTTTGAGGCTCAATAGCTAAATACATGGCAATTGAATCATGAGCCGAGATCATAAAGAGCATACTGCGAGTAGGAAGTGGAATTAATACAATGAATTCAAAAGCATCAAACCTCTCTTGTTCGGAAGAATCGAAACACATCGAAATGGTACCAGCCGTACTTAATAATAGAAGGATTTGGCAGAAATATGTAAAATTGTCCCTCCTAAAAAGATTATTCCAGAATAAATGGGCAATAGTTAGGAGAGGTGCGCCGGCGGCGAGCAGAAGCAAGGTTATTAGATACCTCAGGAAAGCCCGGCCAGAACCACACGTGCAAGTTTCCCTGCATGTGGCTCGTCCGTGATAACTTCTTCGGATTTGCGTGAACTAGCGGACCGATCACTAAGTGGGGATGCTCCCTCCAGCATGAGCGAACCTTTTCGGAACTGGTTAGGAATGGGCGAAACTACCCCAGCCTGGATCCAGCCAGGTTCTATTGATCATGTCCCCTTCCCAACAGTTGTACCTTGTCTTGGGGCGTCTTTGGTTTTACGAGAGAAAGCCCGCCGGAGGTAAGCTTTCTTCGGCCCGGAGCATTGATTCCCCATAACGAATAGGCTAGCTCTATCTTTCAATTGCCTATCCTGTGCTCGAGAAGGTCCCCCAGTTCCTCGGCAGCACCTCGAGGTGCATTTAGTTGTCTTACCTGAGACTCGGGATATTCCTCACCCCATGGCATGGCACCTTTTGCTCATCCATTCCGACCGCCCGTCCAGACGCGGCGCCCTTTTTCATTATCATCTACCGCCCTTTCTTTCCTCCCGGCTATTCACGCATGAAGATCGTCCTATGTATGCTCGACTTCGGTTGCCGGTACTATAGGTAGGAGTACATTATGGCAGGATCAGTCACCCGGGCAAACCAACCCTCCTCCAAGAAGAATTGTGCTATGCCCCCCCGATCCCTATAGAGCGAAAGAGCTGCCTGGTGATCCCTAGGTTGCAGCACGTCCGGTCGTTAACTTCTCGCGCCGCTGCCGCCGTTTCTAGGACCGACCGACGCCTCACCTGCACAGGTACCTACGTAGTGTAGTGTCGGTCGCACATTCAACATAGCGTTCGGACTCATGTGCCTTCCAGAACCAGGGGTCTTCGAGCCTGCTGCGTACGATTAGCCAGCCTTGCGGCGGCAAAAGGATTAGACGTCTCCCCATGCTACGGTTCCCTGCGGTCCGAATCCGGTGCCGCATTAGGTTAGGGGGCTGGGCGAGAATTGCTCCCCCGCATCCCCAAGCGCGCTGCCCTCCTAGGCGCGCAACACTAAGTAATCCAAGCCAACCCACATTACTGACTAACGGCGGATAATCATATTTCTTAGAGGTACTAAATACAACTCCATGAATGAGCAAAATGGAGGTTGCATTTATGATAAAGATCTCTGGGGAAACCGCTAAAAAAAGATTGAACATGTGGGAGGATCCGAACGAATTCTGCTTTCATTTCCCCCGTATGGAGCACTAAGTTACTGACGTTACGGTCTTCCGCGGGCAGGCTGCACTCTAGGCTAGGCTAGGAAGGATCGCTAGACCAGCAGCCAAACCAACAATGAATGTGTAATGATGGTGATTCCACACCGGGCTCAATAAAGAATTGAATGTAGAAAGGGGATCCTAAACAAAAAAGGAGTCCATGACCCCTTTTTAGAGCGTATAAGGAGAGGTCGAATTCCAAACTTTTCTCTCGAGTATACCCATTACCAAAAAATGGACGTCACTTTGGGACACATGCGGATAGCCGCCCCGCGTGGCTAAAAGTCAGCCAAAAGAGCTCAAACTCTTTTTTTGAGTTTCACTGAGAAACTCGAGTCTTATAAAGCCACTCTACGAGGGAAGTCCTCGGGTCGAGTCCTTGCGAGTTCATCCCAAATAAAGCGAACCCCTTCCGGGTGGGAAGATGCGGATAAAAGGCCAATAGCCTGATGTCAGCTTCTACGGCATAAGCTTTAAAGAAGAGAGCTATCAACGCTAATAAGAATAAGAAAGATTTCATAAGATAAGAAAAGAAATGCTTTTTGATTTCAAAGGTATAGGTGAACAGTCATTTCAATCTTTTTCTTCCAATTCTAAGAAAGAGAAATCCCGAGAAATCCGTCAATAAATGACGAACCCCATTATACAGATGATAGGACAGGGCTAAGGCAGCAATCTCGGCGGAGATTAGGATAAGCTTTGATGAATAAAAGAAGAATTGGTAGAAATTCTCATAGGTGAAGCAAATAAAACCTATTTTCAGACAAAAAAGATAAAAAAACAAAACTATAGTGGCTAGGAAAGCCCCGGAGATTCTATGGGAAATTGGAAACGTCGAAGTGAGCTGTGGCTTATAAATAGGAAGATGAGGAGATAACGGGCGAAGGATATTCATGATATTAGGTTAGATTTTCGTTTTTCTCGCTCTGCTCCCCTCCAAAAAAAAAGAGAGAGAGACTGATTCTGACTCTCCCGATTCAGGAAGACGGAAATCGCTGGTTAGGATGGTCCAACCAAGAAAGGCATGGGAGTCTTTGGGCATTGCTGGGGCTACTAAGTCAAGCTTGGGTCGAGTTAAGTAAAGACTGACTACCTCCCTCACTGCACACTTTCTATATATCTGTCTCCATCCAATCAAAGACGTCCATACCATAAAGAATCAGGCTCGACAAAAACGAGACTAGGGACCATGAACCCCCTCCATCATTATTTGATAGAGAATGCTCCCCGCTTCTTCCTGTGGTTACTATTAGAACACAAGCCAAGGAACTCAAAACCACAACACAAGCACCCCTTAGACGTTTTTTTGGAGTTTTCGCCCTTTGCTTCCGGCTTTGAAGGTAAATAGTCAAAAAGAGAGTTCCCCGTAGAACGCGAGCATTGAGGCTTTCTTCGAAAGAAAGAGAGAGGCCCGGCTGGTGCTTCTTTGTGTGTTAGCCAGGTGAAAGGCTTGCTTTTCTATAAATAGATGAGTAATAAGGTATTAAGGAACTACTAAAACAGCTCTTCCCGTTTTTGGGCTATAAGACTCTTAGCTTCCAGCGAGCTACGTGCATAAGCTTTGCTTTTTTTGACTACAAAAACGATTCCTCCCCTTACAAAAAGAAGAAGATGTAAAGTCTCTTCTCGATTCCTCTCCCGGAAAAAAGTGGTCCGTCAACTGAACTTGCCTTGTTGTGATAGGGGTACCGGCTTTTTTTCATTCCCACCAAGGAGCCGTAGCTTTACAACGATAGGGCTTGACTGCCTTACCTTATATTATATTATATCTTCGCTATAGCGAAGATATAATAAAGATCAAGTAAAGGGCTTTTTTGTAAAGAAAGAGGGCTACTTCACGACCCGCTACTAATAATCGAAAGGGTTCACAGCGAGTTCAGTCTATAGTGACGGAACGTTTCCGCCGGAGGGGTTTGTCTCCATGGAACGAGTATTCACTACCGCTTACAGTGCCTTCATTCACTCGTCTTGCTACTTCGGAACTGGTTCAGCGGACACGTGGAGTCGAACGTCTCTCTACAATGTAGCGTAGGTAGACTGATTATTGTGGGTGACTGTCTCTAGTGGTTTAGAGGCAGTTCCGTTGCTACCAACTTGATTTTTGAGTTTAATAGATCTACATGTTCTAGTGGATCTAAAGTAGGTTTGTGTTCAGCAACAGAAAGAGGTGAGGTTCTGCTTTCTTACCCGAGAATATTTACACAAGGGGGAGGCATACGAGTGCGCCTCTCGTAGACGAATACCGACTAAGTCCGTTCCTACTGCGCGGGAGTATCAGCCGGTCGGTGTCGGGTCGGCCCCTAGGGCACTATTCGCCTTGGGAGTGGTTCAGCCAGCAAGCGACTTTGTGAGGTGGGGGACCAGACTGGTGACTGCTGCAGTTGTTGTCTGCAGGGTATGTGACACCCCACAAGTTGAGTAGTGCTGAGCCGGGGGATCTTCCTTTGGTTCGTTACAATGCTCGTTGAAGGGTTCAAGTAGAAGTCAATAAGTCAAAAGTGGAAACCCTCCATATCAATTCATCTCCATAGGAGACAATATGAGCAAAAAAAGACAGGAATCCCTTAATCCCGCGGAAAAGAACTCACTCGGGGGGAGTGAGGGAGGTATTCAAAAAGGGAAGCCGCGGGTTCTTGCTTTCCTTGTAGGAAAGGTCTTGGTTTGGCATGGCATTAGAGAAAACTTGTTATAGTTATGCGGCTATATAGAAAAGGCGGGTGGGGCTTCAGGCGGCCGGCCGCCTTCATATAATCAATCCAAATTCCATCGATTGTAGCATTACGTTGTAGCCAGTGATTGCCCGGGTCGGTGTGTGATCACCTTTGGTGAAGCAACCCTTCAGCTGCCCTTCCCGCCCATGCCGAATACCTCCGGCCGGTTCCGCCGGGTAGGGCCAGGAGCTGGTTTGGGGAATCACGGGGTCTTATACTTATTCAGGGGAGCCTCGATTCTATCAATCATTCCATTTCAGAATCGAGATTTCATAGAAGAATGACCGAGGCCAAAAAATCCTTTCACACCCGCTTGAAACATGTGGCTGAATATATAAGGAGGTTCACACACCCTGGACAAATCCATCCTGTATCCCTTACTTGTCACCTTTACCGCTTGTCTTATTTACCGTTTGCTTTAGCAGGTGGTTTATGTCTGGTCCTTTCGGGTCGCCTGACCTGGGCTGATGGCGCTTCGTAACGGCGTTTTTGTCTGGGGTCTAGCGGCTCTCTCTAAGGCTTCGATGTACTAGTACCTGCCACCAAAACATCGTGAAGGATTCAGTGAACGTCTTGAAAGGCAGTAAGACAAGACAATTCACTTTTTCCTTGTTGACTCTACCGGAGGAGTATGAAATCAACAACGTGTAACTGCTTGGGCATTGAGTGTTCCGCTGCTTGAGGAAGTATGTGAGAGGATCGATGTTGAGCAGAAGTGGGGTTAAAGCAGCCAACAACACACCCTCCTTTACTTAGTAGGGCTTGAAAGGCCGGAAAGTTTTCCTTTCCTGTCTAGTATTTTCAATCCAAGCCGAAATAGGAAAAGAAAAGCCGCAAGCACCACTAGGTCCGGTCGTCGGTTGAACGGGTCCGAAATTCATTCCTTACTCAAATAGGGGGTGGCAGTCATCCCAAAAGAAGCTGGCAGTCTCAATGACGCGGCGTGGTCCAGAACAAGCCCTTGCTGATCCATGGGCTTTGTGTTTTGGTTACAAGAAGTGCTTCTTCGCTTGCTTGCAGCGCCTCGACTCGAGTTTTCGCTGTAGGATTGAGTGAGGTGACGCGAGCTGATCGTAGACCACCCTTGCTACGCTCTATAGATGTTCGTACGATTCTTGTGGATCTTGGGTGTGTTCAGCCTCTCGTTAGGTCTTCACTGAAAGATTGTCCACCTTCTCAAGCGTCTCTACCATACCCTTAGAAAGTGACAACGGATGACTTCTATTACTAAATGAGAGCACTTTTCAAACTAGTTGATAGTTGTTCCCTGGTTTCACCCCAAAATGGGACCTGGTATAAGGCGATGGGATGGAGTAAGCGTAAAGGGGAAGAAGGTACGTAATCTCGGGTCTACAGAATCAAACCAATTTCTAAAGAAGCATTCTAAATAAAGAGGCGAAACCTAAAGAGACTATCAAAATGGAAAAGAGAAAGGGAATAACTAAGTTCTTAACCAGGTAGAGCACGAAAGCACGCAAGAGATAGACTGGCGTCAGGATAAAGAGAGAAAGAAAACTAACTACCAAACATACTAAAAGTATGAATTAGCACAAGAAGAAAGAGAAAAGAAAAGCTTCAATAGGGTGGGAAATAAGGTTAGGCTCCGAGAAGAAAGACTATAAAAAGAAAAGAGATTCTACTGTAGACGAGCCCCCATTAATGCGAGTTAGTCCTATACCCTTAGGATAGCCAATCAAAATATAGGCAATTAACAAGACAGTCTTTCTATTTGAGACTATACCCATTATCATTCTACTAATACTAGCCTATTGAGAGGGTAGTTCTCTTTATGTTCGGCCTCATTTCCGAGGTGGGGGTACTCGGGATGCCGGGGGAGACGACCGTCCTCCCCACCTGAACCAAGAATTTATGGATTGTTAGTGGGGTTCAGCCAGCAAGCTTCATGCTTTCTCGAGGAGCGGGTTCTGCCCCCCGAGTCATGGTTTTAAGCATGTTGGTGAGGCTCTGAAAGAGGGCAATGCATGTGTTAAGCATTTAGCGATCCACGATTCGTTGGGCGCTTCGGGACCCTATCAGTCGGCTTGCCAATCAACTGACCCACTTTCCTTGATCGACAAGGGAGCTACCCCTAATCCCTACTTTCAGCCTAGTTTCTTCTATCTTTTTTTTCTGGGATTTCTTCCTCGCCATTTCAGAAGAGAGGAAAGAACTCCTCCGTCATAGGCGGCGGAGGGTTTCGCTTTTTATATATGTTTATATACGAAAAAGAGTCAGAGTTCAAACTCAACATACAATCAATAGAATTTATACGAAAGAGAACATTGGCTTTTTAGGAAGAAAAAAGTAACGGAGTCAAAGCCAACTAGACCCAATCAGTTTACTGAAATAATCAGAAATCATAAATATAGAAATTCAGACTAATAATGTGACTCTCTTTCTTTAAGTAAGAAAGAAGAAGTCAACGCTCATTCAGCGCACCTTACCTAACTCACCCGCTTGAGAATAAAATAAGAAAAACATATGGGGCCATTTTCAAAAAAATAGATACAAAGATAAGGAAAGACACAATAAGTATAAAAAAGAAAGAGCTTACCAAAGAAAAGCACATTTTCTTTTAAGAAAGATTTAAGAAGGTTTCAAAAAACAGGATTTGTTGAATAGGTTTTTCACTTTAATAGATGTTCTTTGGAATTTGCATTATCCTTTTTTAGATGATTAAAAAGTAGCAGAGATTCAAAGAGGTTTTCACTTCTTTCTTCTTTTTCTTTTTTCTGAGTTTCCCTATGAAAAAGATCGATCTTTTATTCCTAAGCCAAAAAAGCCGGGAAAGATGCGCCAAATCACACAACCATATAAGTCAGATATTATTATCATGGATGCTCTCTCCTTGCTTTTGAATGTCATATTTGAGAATCTATTTTTGACTTATTCTCATGGCTTTCGCAAAGATAAAGGGCAAAAACCTTCTTCGCTCATGTCGAAGCATGGGAAAAGATTGATCGACTTATAAAAGCGGATATAGTAGGGTGCTTTGATAATATAGATCATGCCTTATTTAATTCCATGGTGGAATTGCATATAGGAGAGAGGAATCCAAGCATTTGCAATCTTATATCAGCTTTTTTTTAAAAAAGATATAAGAGAGAAAGAGGGAAATTCTTATAGAAATTATGTAAAAATCATTCCTATGCAAAAAAATCAAAGTTTAGCCTTTATCAATACCTTTTGATATATGATATTAATGCGCTCAAGCAACCTATCTTACTAATAATAATGAAGGGCCCTAAGCCCTATCGTTGTCAAACTACAGCTCGAAAGGTTTCTTTACTTTGAGAAAGAGGGGCCATTCTATTCTAATATTAGTAAAGGCGCGTTAGCCTATCTATAGTAAGGGGCCTTTTCTTGATCGTTAGCGCTTGAGTTTGATTGCAGGACGTTTAATATAATATATAGGGCTTTTTCAGCTTACTCTGCTACAGCGGAGGGTGCCGCGGTTTGTAGGCTTGAAGGACTTAGCGCTGTGACAAGTGGTATCAGAGCCAAGGGTTAGGCCGAGCCATGGCTAGTGGGAAGAACCCGTAGGCTAGTGCCGTCGAAGAGGCTCGACGGAGATGGTTCGAATCAAGCGAAAAAAAAGGCATTCGTTGGCACCCGAGATGCGTCGGATCGAAGACTTTTGGGATATGGAGCGGCTTGTCGGACGTAGTCCGAGGAGGCGTCGATGAATACGGCTGCCATCTATCTTGATGGTTCAGCCAAGTTCTGGTGGCAGACCAAAAGACGTAAAGAACGCGGAGCGTGAAGTGCAATTAGATCCATTTTGAGAACGAGTTTCGGGCAGAATGGAGGGTTCCTGTCCGGTTGTGGTCCGACATGTTGATGAGCCTGAAGCAAAGAGGCCCCATACGCGAGTATGTGAAGGCCGTCTTTCGTAGTTCTCCCTGGACATTTTTGATATGACGGAAGAGGACCGGCTCTTCGATTTCATGAAGGGGCTCCAACCTACGCCAAAATGTCCAAGACTTAGGGGCGAAAGAGGCAGCTAGCCTGCTAGATTGAAAGTACTTAGCCAGGGGGAGTCGAGGCCAGGCCAAGGGCAAGGGCCTAAAGTCTCGAAAGGGCAAGGACTCCAAGAAGAAGCCAAGCCTGAGGCCAAGAAAAGCGAGCTCAAGATCAGGAGCCAAAGCGGACCGAGAAAAAAGAAGGAAGGCTTCATCTGCTCCAAGCCCCTAAAGAAGTTAAGGGCGACAGCCCTCAAAAAAATGAAATGGAAAGAGTTCGTTTCTTCCTCAAATTGGATTAATGGATCGTCCAACTGGAAATGATAACAGAATGCATAGGTCATTAGAAAGAGTTCCAATAAGCGGATAAATAGAGTATACCACCTGACTTCTTTCCTCTATGAGGGAGAAAGCAAATTGAAGAATCCGCGGATATGAGAAAAAGTCAAATGCCAAGGAAAATGACTCGTGATAAAGACAAGATGGACTTTGGCCAGACGTGCTCGGAATCTTTTTTCTTTTTTGATTCGGCCTGAACCTCGTAAACTCGGTAGCTCCTCGCTTTTGTTCAATTATAAATAAAGAACCACTTTGATGAAGATTTGTAGCATCATTCAAGTAAATACAGATTAAGATCGTAGAAACATGAGCTTGTGATATAGCTACACCTAATTCCGGACCGGTTAATGCAAGAACTATAAATAAAGGACCAGGATCCCCTATGAAATATAAAAGATCATTCATACATAGCATAGTCCAAGCGGACCCACTTAAAATCTTTACTGAACTATGACCGGCCATCATATTAGCAAATAAACGTATTCCTGAGCTTAATGCGCGAAAACAATGAGGGATTAGCTCAAGGAGTACTAAAAAAGGTGCTAACGGCAGTGGGACTCCTGCGGGTAATAAAAAGCTTAAAAAATGAAGCCCATTTCTTTGAAATCCCACTATAGTAATGCCAATAAAAAGAGAAAATGAGAGACCCAAAGTAATGAGAAAATGACTTGTAACTGTGAAGCTATAAGGTATCATACCCTGGAGATTACGAAATAACGAAAAAGTAAAAGTGACCGAGATGCGAGGGAAAAACTTTTGTTTCACATTTCCGGAAAGACCACCTATTTGTTCGTTTACCGGGTTCGGCACGAAATCATAAATAAGCTCTACCAAGGATTGCCAAGCATTTGGTACTGAGTTTCCTCCTCCGTTTTTAGTAACAAAATGAACCAGAAGTAGGACCAAACTGAGAGTTATCAGCATAAACAAAGATGGATTTGTGAATGAGAAAGAAAAGTTTCCTATATTCATAGGAATCAATGGGAGAATGGCAAATTGCTCAAGTGGGCTGTTGGGCGTAATCGTAAGAAACACTTTTCATTTCATCCCTGTAGTTCCGCTTCTTGCTCTAAAAATGAAGAAAGACTTGTCTACAATCGTTGTTGGGTTGGTCCAACCAAGAAAGGCATGGGAGTCTTTGGGCATTGCTTGGGCTAAGTCAAGCAGGAAAGAAAAGCCCTTCTTCGGATTCGAACCGAGAACTTGAGCCTTTTTTGAAAGGGCGAACTGATCAACCTGCGTGTGTTAAGCATATAGCTGAAGTAGCATGATTGTTGCTTCTTAGGACTGAGGCTACTACCTATGAGCTTCAACCGCTCCGTGGGCTTCTCTTACTTAGATGGAGGAAGTAGTAAGCAAGACTTTCTACGCTACGATCTTGCTTATCTTATTTAGAGAATTTCTAGTTACCTTAAAAACAACCTCTTTTTCCTGCAAACAACCTTTTCCATTCCGAAATCGAGAAAGATCACTCCTAAAAGTCAAAGCAACCTTTCTCTTATATAAGATATCACCAAATGAAAGAAAGGAAAGGGGTGACTTTTCTTTCTTCTTTCAGTGATTGAACCCATCGGTGTAACGTCTCTATTTGTAGTATCGGTAGCGTGTTAGTGGGGTAAGCGGCTTTTCCGTTAGTTGTTGGACCTTCTTTCCCTAAGCTATTCTTGTAATCCTTCTCCCTCAAAGCCCCTTATATAGCTGTTTTCATTCGATGCCATATTCCTTATTAGATTAGATGTCACTTCCTTTAGTTTAGCAGCTCCGGTATCGGTAGCATTCACAGCTGATTCAATAGCTGCTGATTCTTGAACTTCCCCTTCTTCCTTAAAAAGCGAAATCGTCCGCTGAAGGCCTAGAGAGGAACAACCCCAGACGCGAAAACCACTCGAAAAGCGAATCTATTTCAATCTACAATCCCAGACGCGACAGCAACCTAAAACGCGACATTCCTTGGGACTTGGGATCAGACATCGGTACCCCATCTCAATCCCAAATCGTCCGGTAGTGGGAAAGATTTGGGTATTCTCTCGAAGGTCAAAATCGTCTGCTGTCAAAAGCTATTAGGGCAAGAGCTATTGGGGATCCATTCTCTGACTATTTTATATGTCACTTCGAAGCAGTAAGCGCATCTATCTCTTTTCGTTTCCTGTCTTTGTTAGTAGTAATGTTCTTTTCCTATACAAGGGAAAGCCTGACTTTGATTCCATTTTTCTTATTCCAATCCTTTTCGTCACAAGAATCAACCCCTTCTCTTCCTTAGTGGCACAAGCTTCCTTTTCTATTCCCCCTAGTCCTTAATATATGGATCCAGAGCAGAGGAGCACATAGATCCAAGGAGAGAGTCAGTTAAAAATGGCTTTTTCATTCATAAGGGGCGTATCGATCTACAAGCGATTCTTTTAATGCCCTAGGCCTTCGACGAGTTAGCAGGGCTGTCAGCTATCACCCTCTTTTGTATCTCTCTTCTGTCTATTAGTGGTGAAAGCGGAATCCAATGCCTGTAGCAGGAAAGAGCAAATTGCAATTCCTAGTGTTAGCATGCCCCTTGTGGAACTTTTTCAGTAAGATGAGCGAGGAAGGGAATTCTCCGATCTCAAGCCAAGCCAGAACTAGCCATTGGATTTTCATGCCCATCTGAGATGAGAAGCCGATCTTATTCGCCGACATTCAACTAGAGGACAACGTTTACGCTAAGAATTGATGGCATGAATAGGCAGCTAGAAAGAATCCCCCGCTTGAGAAGAAGGAGCTATTGAATCAATCAGCTGTGAACGAATCGGATGTTGCAAGAAGAAGCTCTTGGTTGGAGGAAGGAACTGACATTACATACTTCTTTCCTGCTCTTCTAGTTAGCGCGTAGTGGGCCCCTCACTTGCCTGAAAGCCAAGAAAGAGTGCCTCACGCCCACTGAAAGCTGGGGAAGGAAGTGAGATGGTTTTTTACGATTATGGGGTATGCTTTGTCCATCTTATTGGCTTAAGCATCCGATTATCCCATTGAAGAAAGTTCGATGATCCAGACATTCATCTATACCCTCAGCGGATAATATTACAGTAGGCTGTGTGGAGCAGGGCACACCACTTTTGCAAGCTTAGTCAAAGGAGGTGATTGAAGAGGGAATACAAAATGGCTGGATTGTGAAGCAGAGCAAAATAGCCTAATCTTCTGGCACAAAGACTCTCAGAAAGAATGAAAAGAAAAAGAAGGAAGCTGAGGTCTCATACGTCTTTCCTGCTGTAAGAATGAAAAAGACTCCTTCTGCAGGGCCTACTCCAGAGCAAGTAGAGAAAAAGAAGTCAAAGCAAGTACAGCGTCAACAAGAAGGCCTTAAGAGGGCATTCACTCCTTTCCTTTTGGTTTCAGTTATGCAGATGGACTGAAACTCATGCTTGATGGAGGACAGATTCCTATGATCCCAGCTAAGCCAGTCCCTACTCCTCTGCCCAAAGGCTAGGACCCGACTCAGACCTGCGCATATCACTCGAACTCCCCAGGGCACTCTACCGAGAACTGTTACACACTGAAGCAAAAAATGAAAGACCTGATAGAGAAAGGGGAAATCCCCAAAGCTGATCAGCCGAATGTCAACAAGAACCCGCTGCCAAATCAGAAAGTGAACCTGGTGATCGAAGAAGGAGACATGATTGACCCTACTCTGAAAATAGGGATACCAGGACTTTTTCTTGTGTACTCTCGAAGGGGAGAGAGCGAGGATGTTGATGCTTGACTTTCCGCTAAAAAGAGAGTGGTTCTGCCACCCAGTCTAAACCCACTACCAAAGTTCCGACCTGAAAAATGGATCTTCTTCCCCCCAAAACAACTACCTCTGACTGATACTCATCAGATACCCTGGAATTCTGAAGTAAAAGCAGTCAGAGAGTCTGGAAGAGTTTTGGAGATAGGGGGATCAGAAGACATCTCAGCCATTACCAGATCAGGAATGATCGCAGGGCCTTCTCTATTATTAGACCAGGTTCAAGGGCTTCCAGAAAAGCATTTTTGGAACGAGGTTTAAGAGGTGAATCAACCTGTCACAGACAAAGAAGCAGCTTTACGGATTAGCATCTTGAACTCGAATGATCTCCTCTTAAAGTAATTCATTTAACCTTTCCGAGGTAGCTAAAGGGTTTAGTTGTTCGTCTTCCCTATCATGGAAGTCTAATTGCGGATGTGAGGCAAGGCCATCGTTAGGTATAAGTTAATTGATGAAATGATGGACCTGCCCTTGAGCCCTAAAGGTATATATATACCACGATTGCTCCGGCAAAGGTCCTTGTCAGAGTTAAGACCAAATGATGTTCATGCTTTCTATATTATATATATGTCCTCAAATCTTTTCTAAATTCAAGAGCTTCCTGTCTTTCATCAAGAGAGAAGCGTGCTAAATCGTCCGGCAAAAGATTACTAAGAAGCGAAACCCCCTCATTCGAGCAGCAAAAACCCGGAGGTTCAAGATGAGATTTCTTAGCCTTGCAATGGGGACAATCCGGAGCAGATGAAAGAATGCTCGATTGACGAGCAAGAAAGCCTAATAAGGCGATGCCTTCTCGACGCGCTGAACGCCTTTTCCAAGGAAGAAATAAGAAGATAAATGAAAGAAGAAAAATGAACCACCTCTCGTACATAACTAATCAGCCTAAGTTTTTGATATTCTTAGATAGACGATCGGGACTCTGACTCCGAAAGAGAAAGAAAGCTCTCCGACCTGAGTTGGTAGGCGTCACTTTCGCACCTAGTGAATTGGTTGACTTGTCTTTCTCCCAACCACCGTTAGGAACAGGACGTAGCTGCCTAACCCGCTCCCCCCTGTAGTTATGGAAGGTATTGGAATCTCAGTCATAGTCTCTCTCACGATACGCCTTGGGACTGTAGGCAGAAGGCGTAGCTCTAACTCTAACATTCCAAGCGAATCAAAGAAAAGAAAGACTTGAGGAGGGGCAGATGTGACTTTGTGTTCATCTTCTATCTGAGAAGTAAGCTAACAAGAAAACAGACTAACTTACTTAAGAGAAAGGACCGACACTAGTAGCTTCTTTTCGGGTAGACAGAGCGAATCCAATGGTACACAGACTCCGCCTTACTCCCTTCGCTCCTCTCCAACCTGGCTTTCGCTCCTCTCCAACCTGGCTTTCGCTCCTCTCCAACCTGGCTTTCGCTCCTCTCCAACCTGGCTTTCGCTCCTACGCTACGAACACACCGGATATTGAAAAGAGCGCTTACTCTTCTTGCAGCGGAGTCGTTCACAAGAGAAAGACTAGCTGTGGATTCAATAGCAGTTTTTTTCTAAAACAGTAAGAACGCATTCAATGTCATCTCTTCCTAAGTTTCTTAATGTTGTCAAGTAAGGTAGGTCTCAGTCTAGCTGTCCTCCTAACAGCAGTCTATTCTTCTATCTTTGCGGTGTGGTAAGTAAGTATTGTATTGTGTAGCGAGGTTCTCTTGGTTGGGGTCTATGCCCATTCGCCTCTCTTGCCCGGTCGAGAACTAAATTAAGCGAGATTCCAGCCCTCCTTCCTTGCATCCAACTTTTTATGGCAGCAGTCGATTGGATTACTAGGCATCCCTTGATAGCACGAATTGGGTGCGATTGCCCTCAGTTCTTCCGTCCTTCCCACAGCACAGCGCTAATGCCGACTGCAAGGGCCTCCCCCTCTCTTTGAGATTCTCGGAATTTCCCAAAAGCGTCTGCTAAAGCCAATGCAGCATTCACAGCCAGCACAACAGCCAAAGACCCTATGATCCAAGAGCGGATTTATGGTCAATAAGTTACTTAACTTCCCGCCTTTGCTACTAGTGGTCCCTACAGCAAGGAGGAGAGGTAAGACGTGTACATGAAAGCAAGCAAGAGAGCAAAACGGCTTATGGCTTCTTGGATCTACTCGCCATCACTCCCACTTTCAGAGGCAGTAGGAGATAGATCCATTCTTTCCATTACGACTGGAGCCTTATTTGTTTAATCTAGTAAGGGGGGGACGGATCAACACCATTTCTTCCTGTTGCCTATTATCAAGATTCATCTTTGATAGGCAGGCCCTAAAGACAATCGATATAATAGAATTGGAAATCAGCATCCATCATCCCTACCCGCGGGATGGGAGGGGAAGGGAGGAGAGGAGTAGTCAAACCCTATTGACTCCTATACAGCTTAGATTCCATGATCTCCGTCTATTACCTCTATTGACGGATTACTGCCCCTTATACAGAAGGGGAGTGTACTTTTCGACCAACCAGAAGAGGAGTCGATGATCCTGATCCACTCCTCTGTATTCGACTGGTCGGATCCCCCGAAGAGTAGGTTTGGAGAAGTATGTAAGGGGTTATGCCCTAGTTTTGCTCCTCCGCAGATTCGGATCTACTGAGGAAAGCTATTGATTTAGAAAGTAGAAAAAAAAAAGAACCTACTACTAAAAGATAAGACTTTCTTAGAATAAGAAGACGCACGAGGAAATGGAATGATCGGGCAAGGCGGTCTCTCTCGTCGCCTTGACGGCTGTTTGCGCCTTTCTGACCGAAATGGAAGAGCAGGTCTCGTGCCTGGGAGATTTGTCCAAATCTGCATTCTAAAAGGCGAGAATCCCTAACGAATAGAGCCGGTAGAGACATAAAACGCAGCGACAACAAGCAGCAAAACAAGAAATTCCTCGAAGGTCTGCGTAACTGCAATGGCCTTTTCGCCGCTCGATAAAGTGTTCAGCTCGAAAGCTAAGATATAGGCACAACTGAGCTGCCATGCTTAGGCGAGAATTTGAGCTTCTTCTCTGTGTGGTAGACTTTCCCCCGACTCTCCACATCCTTAAAGAAATAGCCTATATAATAAAAAAGATAGAGTCTTCCTTGGGACAGATCGTTCGCGACCACAAAGATCAAGAAATTGGCTCAGTCGTGACTCAAGTAGAGAAATCGAGGACTGGCCGATGGTGAAGATCGCGCGGACTCGCCCATAACCCAAAGTAGGAAACAAAACAATAGCAACCTGTCTAGCGCGAGTCCTGTACCAACCAACTAGTCTAACTTCATTAAAGTAAATACGAGATTCTTGGTGGACCGGAAGATAGCAATCCGTCTTTCTTGCGTGCCCTATCTTTTTTCCAAAAGAAGTAGGGGGGGATAGGACGTCGGTTAAGCCGGCAACTCCTCATAGTGGTTTTTCCCATCCCCTTTAGGTTTACGAGAGATTCAGATACAAAAAAAGAAGATAGAACTACCTTTACACTATAACCATTAAGTCAAGTTATTAACAATCCTATACTAATAGGAGAATTCAGATCAGCTCGGGCGGAACGAGGAGAGGCGAAGAAGAAGGCAATAAGCGCTCAGATTGGACCCACCTTTAAGGTGACTCATTATCCTCTCGATCCCGACTAGAATCAGGCTTCTCTTGAAAAAAGGTAAGGAGTTCTTCGATCTAATAAGGTATTAACCCTAGCGCCTAAGTCACCCCCGTATGGTAGGAAGAAGATAAAGGAGGAGTGAAGGGAGGAAAAAAAAGGCGATAAGCGAACCGGATTCTCGGGAGGTAAAAACAACCAATAATATATATATATATAAATGGGTACTACCTATATTAAGAAAGATATACCTGAAAAAGAATTCTGTAATGACTATGTGACCATGAAAGGAGTAGTGGATTCGTTCCAATTCATTGGTTTAATCCGGTATAAATATCATAATATGACGATATGACGGGATCGTCGTCTTGACAAAGATGAATAGAAAGAGTTCTTTTTTTAATGGTAACAAGAAGAATCGTTTTTTTTCCTCGAAGGTCTTTGACGAAAAGTCTTTCTATTTCTAATGGATTGGTCGTACCTTTACTGCAAGAAGATGAATGACTAGCTATTCACTCGCGGTTTCTGGGTCATAATCAACATCTTATGTAGGAGAGATGGCCGAGTGGTTTAAGGCGTAGCATTGGAACTGCTATGTAGGCTTTTGTTTACCGAGGGTTCGAATCCCTCTCTTTCCGTACCTTCACCTAATTCACCAACGTTACCGACCGCCATGTATCAAATACCAATCGAGACCATTATTCTAACAGTCAGACCTTTTTTTTTTAGATTCTTTATTTCGTCTGACTTTGGTACGAAAAAAAACGGAAAGAGCGGACAACGAAAGAGAATCTCACTGTGTGATACGTGAATGGAAGAAAAAGAGAGATCAAACCCCCTCTTTCCTTCGGCAAAAAAGTTGATGAAGCCATCCTCGCCTCGGAGATCAGAGATCTTTCGATTCGGGAGAGTAAGCAAGAAGGTCAAGATCCTGTTGTTCATGATCTTCTTCTTTTCGAACCTAATCCCAAGTGAACATTTCTTATTGAGTTATAAAAAAAAAGATCCAAGAAGCAGCCTTTCATTTTATTAAGGAGAAAACCGCCCCCCATTTGAGCGAAGTCTCCGGCCCTCCCCGTTATGACTTAGAGCATCTCTCACGTCTTATAAGTGACTTACAAATGAATGGCCGGGAATCAGACACGTATAAATCCTTTCTTCATTTTTGATGTTACCTAAAACGAGCGTAACCGCTTTCCGAGAAATAAGAAATAGAAAGGGAGGACAGGTTGGTTTGAGGACCCGTTGGTCAAAGGAAAGGGGAGGTCCTGATTCCGGGACGGAGCCGTATGACGCGAGAGTGTAGACTCTTGAACTCAGGGAGCGAGACCCTAAAGAAAGTTCAAGAAGCTATGAAGAGTGGTAAACTCTAAAAGGAAAGATGGAAACAGGGGAGTTGGCTGATAAAGATGGACAGTAACAAATGCGTAATATCAATATCTCGGCCTCGTCATCGAAAGCGGCTTCCAATTGCTCGGAAATTCTCAGCTATATGGGGGGCTTGGATGGTGAGCAAAAACAATTGATCAAGAAGTTGGTCAACTTTCGCATGAAAGAAGGTAAAAGAACGAGAGTTCGTGCTATTGTTTATCAAACTTTTCATCGCCCAGCTCGTCGAACTGAACGCGATGTAATCCAATTTCTTGTTGACGCCGTAGAGAATATAAAGCCCATATGCGAAGTGGAAAAAGTCAGAGTAGCAGGTACTATTTATGATGTCCCTGGGATTGTAGCCAGGGATCGTCAACAAACCTTAGCTATTCGTTGGATCCTTGAAGCAGCTTTCAAACGACGTATAAGCTACAGGATAAGCTTAGAGAAATGTTCATTTGATGAGATACTGGATGCTTACAAAAAGATGGGAATTGCACGTAAGAAAAGGGAGAATCTTCATGGACTGGCTTCCACCAATCGAAGTTTCGCGCATTTCAGATGGTGGTAAAGTGAGACCACATAAAGAGCTCTTCCTCATTCAGTCAGATTATTCAGAAAGATATGGTTTGACCCATTTCCTTTTTCTTTTCATTTGAATATAGAAAGCCGGCCTTCCCCGACTGAAAGGAAAGGAATGTAGGGCTTAGGTTTAGAATCCTCACCTCTCTTCATTCATTGAGTTGGAGGAATCCATAGGATTCCCGCCCGTTATGCATTGCATGAAAGAACCTTTCTTTGTATGACTTCTCTTTTCTTTTGCCTCAGGTCGAATGAATACGAAAGGGAGATCAATCAAAGAAAAAAAGAGGCCATGAATGAAGAAGTTGGGCCTTTCACCCTCTTTCTAGTTACTCGGGGAGCTGATCTGAGAAATGCACTTCAAAGGGAGGGAAGTTGGTTGACTTTTTCATATGGCCGAGCATAAAAGATTTGAAAGTGAAGTCAAAAAGAAGAGGTAGAGAGAGAACAGAACGGAACCGGTAGCCCCCGAATTATGTCAGGGCAAGAGAAAGAAAAGTAAGGACTCTTGTTTTCCACATACGCATATAGGCTGTGAAAAAGAAGTCCACTTTTATAATAGAGAAAGAGAGTGATTCGTCTACTTTCTTACTTAAGAAGGTAACGGAACGAACTTCAAGCACTTCGTAGGACGCCGCCGTTTGCTAAGATGTGCTTCCACATCGTGAGCTTTAGTG
>NC_012116.1:135000-157500 GCF_000150535.2 Carica papaya
GTCGGGGGTTTCTGCCTTGTTATAAAAAAGGGAGTTGGGTAAAGCAAACTCCCTCCTTGGACGAGCACGGGGCTTAGTCAAGTAGAACCGGGTTGCGCTGCTTGATGCTCCGATCGAAAACAAATCAGTGGGGCCATGCCGGTACGACTGAATATGCGTTAGAAAGGTCAATCCCTCCCCTACGACACCAAAAGAAAGCGGGCCGAACTTCTAACAGCCCGCCCGCTTCCATAGAACAATATCGCGGCAACGTAGACCTAAGTGGTCATATTGGATCCTTGGGAACCATCACAAGTACGGCCGGCCTCGAGAATGCCGTGTCGTCCAGCGGAGCCTAGAAGAAGGTGACTCGCGCAGACAGCTGACTCCTTTTCAATAGAAAGGAATAGCCAAACCAACCCAGCTGGCTGGTCAATCTCAGAGATCTTATCGGCCGGCAAACCGGAGACGGACGACCACGGTCCCGACCTTACCAGCACCGGAGGTGTACTAATCAATGAACCCCCCGAAACCTACTTTCTTTTCTGACAAAATCAACCAAGCCTAAGCGGTCACGACATGTTGTTGATATTGATTGAGGACTTTCGCTGACTGAATCCATCCATAAACCTAGACCCCGGTAACCTTCGTAACCAAAGCGTCACGACAATATCCAAAGGTCAACTTTGGATTCTTAAGTAGGGGGCAAGGAGGAGCACGTAAGAATGCCGACCACCACATAAGCCACTGGTGGCTGAGAGAAAGCGAGCAGCACCTTGTATAGGTTGGGCGGAGCTTGAAGAAGCGAGCCCCTATCAGAGAAAGCCATTGCGCGCTAGCCTAGCTAGCTAGCGTTTTTCAGCTGGCTGTTATTTAGTTGTAGCTAGCCTTCCCTCCTTCTATCACTTTGGAAAGATTTAGCAGTCTTTTCTTATGATGACCTGGTCGAGAGAGTACGATACATCGGTGTAAAAGATTGAGTGGGATCTGTAAGGTTGGTTATAGTAAGGCCTGGCCGGAAAGTGTTCTTGCCTCTATCATTAGCTCGGGCAGTCCCCGTATCTGGTCTTTCGGTCACCTTTCAATGGCTCCCTTAATTATGTGCGAGGAATTTCCCTCTTGAGGAATAGGAATTGGATGTTGATATGCCCGGGCACTCCAATTATTGATTGTGCAGCTCTCTTCTATTAGCGACTAAGAGAAAAAGGGCACACGGACCGTACTCGATTGATGAGCCAGCCCTCTACACTATGGATTGTTGGTCCGCCCGCCCCTGAATCAGGGGAAGGCAGTAGTGGAGTAACGGGGGATCCCGAAGCGAAAGGATCAGCCTCTTCTTTGTTGGTACTTTATTCTAGCTTATATCTCACATTTCGTTGTGGAGAAATCAAGGGTTTGACTCTGACGCCCTGCAGCTCTTGAAGAGGAAAGCATATGACGTACTGTCACCTCCCATTCTCTGATGACTCTCAAAGGAAAAAAGAGGTAAGCCCTAAAAAGAGGGAAAAGCCCTCTTAGTTAACTGCCGCCGGTGCTACTTCCTTAATTAGAAAAAGACCCTGATCTATTCAGATCAAGAAAAAAAAGAAGATAGTGATTTGGCTAACCTAAGGTACCTTCCCAATCGAACTATCGTGCGTGACACATAAATGCCGATTCCATAAGCTTATTTCACTCATTGCTCTTAGTGGAAGAATGCCCTCAAAGTCCCTCAAATGCGACTGCCTTGAACGAATCCCATTCGTAGTTCTGAATAAACCTCCTAAGTCAATCCGGACGGGAGAACTTCAAAAGGATCATGCCGAGTTCCAGAAAGATTCTTTTTTCATCAAAGACCGAGTACTTGCTTTTCCCAACATCTGTCTCGCTTCCAAACCAAAGGAACTAAACGCCTCCCTGTTCTAGAAAATGCTTTCGAAAAGCCATTGCCAAAAGTGCTTTCACCTACCTACTAGCTAGGGGCACAAGCCGGGAACCTAACCGGTGAAAGAGTCAGAGCCTTTCCGAATCCGAACTAGGGATCAGATCAACCTAAAGCAAGCACCATCAGTTGTGGATGAATCCAGAAAGTCTTTCTACTTAGCTCGTCAAGCGAAGTAGCTATCAACGGCTTTAGCATGACAACTATAACATCAAGCCATGGTAAACTGCCAAAGCTTCTACTGTAGTGTAGCACCTGGGTTCAGCCTTCTCCTTGCCGAGTTTCATCGCCCGCAGCGTGTTCAATTGTAAAGTCCTTCCAACCCCTGGTTCAGGGCCTGAGGGTACCAAACAAAGATGAATCCCGCGCAATCAGAGATTAAGCCATAAGATCCCATCCCTGAAACAGGAAGAGTCGGGGGCACCTACCGAAGGAGTCTTCCCTCCATCGATTCAATGACAAAATCGCTCTATTGAGAGGGCCTTTGACAACCCTCTTGAATGTGGCTCGCTCCTAGTTTTTCTTCCCCCGCCCGTTCTATCTAGGCTGGTGGCTATACCTGATTTCGTGTCTGATCGAACTTGAAACTAGCCCATTGAGCTTCTTGGGTTCGTCTTCAGTTTGAAGTTCGCCGTAGTACTCTTCTTCAGAATTCTTCCGCGTCAGGGTTCCAAACCTGAAAGAAGGATCCTAAAAAAGGATCGCACACAAGAAAATAGAGTTGGAATGAAAGATGGGGATTAAAGAACAGATTCAAACGTCTGTTATGATCTTCTCGAAAATGATGCGCGATTAAGTGAACAATTTACAACGGACACGAAGCTTTTCAGTCTCATTCTGACATATACACAAAACGAAAGGAACAAGGAAATGCGTTAGCATTCCCAACGCAGGGAAGAGAGACCTCTGTTCCAAACACGAACAAGAGAAGAGAGCGAAGTGAGGCGGATTCTCACTAGGGAGATCGAAGAGCTTTTCCTGAGATACCAAGAATCCTCCTTTGTTGGATCAAAAGGAAGGAAAACAAATTCCTAAACCTTCTAGATAATCTTTCCGAATCAACATCAACAACTCCTTGGTTGATAGCTATGATCCTGTCATCCCTACCCTTTTCTTCTCCCGAAAGGGGGCCCTAGGTCATGCCCTTGAGATAGGGATTGAGGGCTAAGCCCCGACCACGACTGAATGAAAACAGAAGGTCACACAGGCGAAGATGGGGACCAAAGGAATGAGTCTCTTCTGTGCTTTCGGACTGAACCAAGATGGCAGCTAGCTCTTCCCCCCTAGCCAAGCGAGAAGTTCCGCTTTCCGTCTTTCCTAAAAGCACATGTTATCCCACTCGTGACTCTAGCGAGAAAGGTTCACAGAAAAGTCAGGGAGGAGGCTTTCTAGGTCTTCTGCAAGCTGATGTTGTTGAAGGTAAAGAAGACCCTCTCTTCCTGGCCTAATCCGATTGCCCGTTCGAGGTGATACCCGAAAAAGCCCTCCCAACTCCTAGGTCTAATAGCTAATAGCTCTTTTGTCAGCTCTTTCGTACCTAACTAGGGTTTTTGTTTCGCTATAGAATTCCCCGGTAACCATGCTTTGGGGCTCAAACTCAATTCCTCACTCAAATGGCACTGGAACTTCGGCTACTTTAGCCAAAAAACGCAATTTCGACTCATCAAGATTCAATCTATTTGGGGGGTGCCCGACCCAGGTATGGATTTTGGTCTTCTTCGTAGCGGATATAACCCCGAAAGGTGGAGTACCGTACCACAAGGTTTTTCTTCCCACTTCCAAGTCAATGCCTATGAAACATGTTGTCAATAGTCTGTCACGTCGTCTCGATCCTCAAATGGGCGCTACCATAGATAGAAAAGAGATTCCCACCTATCTATCGATTGGTCATCCCAGTTTTGGTACTCAATATTGATATTGTCGGGGCACCTTTCTTTAGGGTATGACCCAGGAGCGGAGCAAAGACAACCTATCTTGCTGCTAGGAGTGCCTACCCAATAGCTGATTCTTTCTATTATGCTGATAAACTCTGATAACCCCACATCAAGTAGTGGAGAGACAAACCTGACTTCTTTCCTCGGATTCCTATTCCTACACGACTTGTTGAGGCAAATTCGCTTTTTATTGTGCCACTAGGCTAGTCGTCCAAATTGAATTAGTCAATGCGCTAAGTAATCTCCTTGCCTGCCCGCCTCAGGAACATTCTAATCAATGGTCTCGGGAATTTTCGTTGCAATCACTTTTCCCTTCATAAATCAAATTTGAATCGGACAAGTTCACGTTTTCTCGGGATTTTTGGATGAAAGTCAATTTCCTTTCCTAAGTGAGAGTTCAATCGTGCCATTCTTTCATTTTCCCCGTATTTTTGGTTGTCAACGGGAAAGATTGGCTGAATTCCCCTTCTCGCACCGGTAATTCACCCCATAGTGCCTAGGCTTTTCGCTCTCCCTCACTGTAACAACTCTAGGTGTCGTCGCGCCTAAGTTATTATGCTTTTTCCACTTTCGTGGGGGGGTCACGTAGGATGGTTAAGCCAGGAGCAGGACCGAGACTTTGCTTAGCCAACACATCTTCACATTGCCTTCCCTCCAAATATGTCTCAATTCACACCTCCAATCCCTTCTCTGATTCTCAGGATAATCTTGAAATGTGGATCCTCAGGCCCAGCCATTGTGCAGCTTCTGTATAGAAACCAGGGAGTCCGTCTCAACCTGAATGAGTCTATAACCCTCCTCCCAGAAGCTAGTAGTTTGGCTAAAAACAGATAATCAGAAGAAAATGATCGGGCAGGGATGCACAGCAGGAACTTGCAAAGCCAACACAAGAGAAAAGAAATATGCTCACCCTCGGTGAACTCTCTTTAAAGACAGAAGCGCATCCAACCCCGTTCTTTTGGACTCCTTTGATCGAGACTGGTATTAGTTCCTTTCCTTATATGTATAAGCTAGATAAGTAGGGTTCCTATTGGACGAAGGCTTTCTTGAACTCAATCAAAAGAGCAATTCAAGAGAAAAGCTTCATGTTCTCCTGCTCGGATCGGAGAATGGGTGCAGAAATGGTTGAGGAAAGGGCTTGCCCTACTGAAACTGAAGGGGAAGAGCAAAAACTAGAAGATGGGCACAGGTCTTTCTTTTCTTGAAGACTGTCTTTCCCTGCTGTAGAAGAGAAGAGTCAACCCAGAATGCCGAGACAATAGAAAGAGAATAGAAAGAACCTATGTCAGTGGATTGCAAGGGCCTTGAACTCCTTTCTTTTTAGATCCATCGGTACCGCAGGAGATCTAGTTCCGCTATTGGTCAATTAAATAGATAGTACAAATAGAAAAAGGAAGTACCGGTGGAAAAGAATACGGGGAAAAAGATAAGCTCTATTATAGGCCTTGACTGGATAGTCAAATAAAAACAAGCAGCTAGTACCGTTCACTAGAGAATACAATCACCAAAAAGAAAGGAAGCAAAAAGAAAAAGACCAGTGACAATGCCAGCCACCTTTCTCGCTTGAGTACCTTCGCCTATTCGAATCTTTCTATTATAGGATGGATCTGACCTCTAGGTCTAGACCGTCAGTTCCTTCTTCTACTTACTTTTATAAAACTTGGAAGGGAAAAAGCCCTGAACACCTTCCTTTCGATAGCGGAAAGCTGGCAAAGAAGTTCCATTACAAGATAGTACTCTTTTCCACGAAGACCCATAAAGAGTTGGCGAACTGGAGAGGACTGCTAAACTTATAGGGAAATATAAATTAGGACCGAGCCTTCGTTGAACTGTCTGCTTTCTTCCGACCGGCTTCTACCGCTGAGTCGAATGATTGACAAGTCTGATCGTCCGGTGCCAAAGAGTCTGCTACCGGGGAGTCTGATATCTCCCAATCTTCTGCTATTAGAGAATCTGATACCGCTGAATCTCCGGATGTAGCTTCAATCAATGCCTGCCAAACTTCCACCGTTGAATTGATCCCCTTTGCTCAATCAGATGCCGTAGCTAGTACCAGTCCTACCCCCGAATCGGATAATGTACTTTAATTATGCTTTCTCAGAACTGAGAATCAATTCTCACATTTTAGAAGATACCGAAATTTCTGGTCCTTCCTTAACTGATCCCCGAAAAGACGAAAAGCTTTTCTCGGAGCGAGGGCTTTATTTAATGAAATAGTTAGCCAAGATAATCCATAGGAAGTAAATGGCGTGGGGGTCTTGGTTGAGGGCTTTCCTTGGAACTAGGAGAGACCTTCTGCCTGTCTTTAGATGACATTTCTAGACGACATTGATTTCACTGCCAATAGTCAGGGTTGGCACCAACGCAGGGAGTAATAGAATGAATTGAATGCCGGTCTCCAAAGATATATATAGCTTGTCGGCCACTTCACTCTCTTCTGGCGTCCTGCCCCCCCTTTCATAGCTTGAAGGGTGCTGGCAGAACTCTATCTATCCTTCGAGTAGATACTTCCACTTTGTGGGTTCGAGCACTTCAAATAGTGAGTTTTCACGGATAGGAGTGTTAGAGAATGCCCTTCCATAAGAAAGATTAGGGCATCAGCCTAGAAGTGAGAAGTGGAGGAGTCATTTCCCGGTCTAGAGAATAGTCAGCTTAAGGCCCAGTCGGCCAGTCAGTGGCACCAGGCTTTCTTTTCTTGAATTTGACTTTACACTTGAATGAAATGTCCGCTTGCTTTATTAGCTGCTGTGTTACGGGAAGCTTTTCATCACTACTATGTGATAGCGGAACCGTACCCTTCCTATTGCATTTGAGGAGCAGTCCCCCAATAGTTTCCGAAGACGTTCGGTAATTTCTTTTTTAGAAAGATTTGAGCTTTCTGTGGTTCCCGATGTTATAAGTGTTTTTTTCCTAACTAGCCTAGCTTTCATTTGTCCGTATGGAATTGACAAGTTTGCTTTGACTGACTTTTGCCTCTAAAGCAGATAAGCCAAGGGATGCTTCTTTTCTATAAGAAGAAGAAGGGTTGCACGGCACCGATTACCGGATTCGTTCAGTGACAGTCAAAGAAAGGAGTTCAACCCCAGTGTCCCCCGTCTTTCCTCTGACAGAGGCTGAATCTTCTACTTCTAGCTACTCTGGGATTCCCCCTTGCTGGGCTACTTTGCTATTCAAAGGGATAGAAGTCAGAAAATGAAGGAAGAGATGGCCTTGAGCCTGGTCTTCCTTCATCCATGATGCCTAAGGTGCCTAAGTATGGCGTAGGGACGGCTTTGGTTTGGTATCCAAGAACTCTATCCCTAAGACGACCTTTTAATCGTCTAGGGGCGCCACAGTGAAATTAGTCGTATCTTTCCATCCTCCTATTTGTGGCTCCATCTGGAAAACTGGAGCTTCTATGGGTGCTTCAGGTAAACTAAGTCAACTGAAACTCCAACCGGCTGAAGAAGAAATCGCAATAAAGCGTTTATTCATTTTGATTTTCTATACTCGCTACGTAAACTCCACTACTCGCATTTAGTCTCGTATATATTCCTGCTGAGGAAGGGTCTCTAAGGCCGTTTATTAGCGTGAGAAGGCGGTTCAGGCTACTTTGAAAGACACTCTCTCCGGTAGCGGGTTGTAATTAATCTCAGCTTCCGTTGAGATGAGAACAGCTTTCGCTCTCTTGCTTTCCAGCGCCCCTCACCCGCAAGCAGAGGCTCTCACTCCACTTTTCATAAAATAGAGAATGCTGTCTTTTGAGAAAGGAAGAAATTAGCTTTCTAAAGCAGCAGCACCCCGAGGGCTCCTTTCCAGCTCTGCTCTGTCTCACCACCCCTCCTACAAAATGAAGGGAATGGACCGCAAGCAGAGCAAAGTGGTTTCTAAAACTTCAACAAGCTCGGCAGGGAACTTTCCGAGAGCAGGGCTTACAAAGGGAACTCAAATTGGAAGGCTTTCAAAGTCACTTGGCCTATTGATCTTGACCAGCCTCGACTGGTTCCACAGCAAATGTAACTTGCCTGTAAACTATTCCCTCAGCTGGCACGACATTGAGAAGAGAATTGCAAATATCTTCACTGGTTTTAGAAAATGGAGTCCAGTCCTTGAAATGGTTCGCACAAGGAAGGAAAAGAAAAGGAGGGTCTCACACCGGTGTAAAGTAAAAGCAATTTCCTTAGACTCAGAGATTGCATTTGCTGGCCTTTAACTGGCTTTACAAAACAGGCTTTTATCTCAGCCTTGATCACAGGATGGGAAAAGTACCGGCCTGGACCCCAAAAAAAGAGATCACCATCGGGACCGGTACTGCTACTAGATTACCCCCTGTAAAGTAAACACTTTCAAACTAGCCAGCTGGATCTCAAACTGGAGAAAGAGAACTCCCCATGGCTGGGAACTAACAATCGATAGAGGGGCTTGCCACAGAAAGTCCAGAAGTCGCTTTATTCTCTTCTTAGGAAAATGCATCTTCCTTTCCTGATCTAATGGATTCCCCTTTTACTGCAACTGCAACAGAAGGGGCTGGGGATTAGCTGAGCTCGAAGGCAGATGGAATGGCACTTTCTTTTTCCGAACTGGCTAAAAAAGAACTCACTTGCTCAATGGCTGACAAAAGGGCTTACCCTACGACTGCTAGCTTTGACTTGCTTGAAGGAGATTGAAAAGGCTTCCTTCCTTGGGGAAAGACTCCTATTACCGGGGACTACTAATACAGCTACGGGGAATGAAGACACCACATACCACATAGAGAAAAGAAAGCGGAATAGCGGGACGAGGTGAGGAAAAGATCTGGATACTCTGACTTCAGGAGGAGAATCCATTATAGTGGGTCCTCCTACGCATATTCTACAGGGAGGGGAAAACAAAACACCACACCACATGCAGGGACAATACCAAGCACTTTGTTACTGGTTCGCAAAGGAATAGAAGGGAAAAAGTCTTTGATTATAACAGGCGGGATATCAGGAAAAACACTGGAACTCTAGATCCTCTAACGCTGAGTCAAATGAGAATCATAAGCTATTGATTACACCACAGCAGGATCTTGCCTTGGATAGGCCCCTAGCCTGTGAGCTTAGCCAGTAAATGCGTCCTAGGTAGAGAGGGGAAAACCTAGAAAAGAAAAGACCCGGCATAGCCTCTTTGAAAGCCATCAATCACGCTGCCTCACGTTCCCTCCATCCGAGCCTGCGGCATCCCGGCCGACACATCTCGAGATCGTTTATTCTAATTCTAGCTAGAAATGGAACAAACTAAGCATCAGAGTCTTATGCTCATGATCTGTCTATCACATCAATAGATCTTGCATAGAAGAAGGCTCTGGCTAAAGCACTAGTAGTAGATCTTATAGCTATGTCCCTAGTCAAAGAACCTGAAGTCATTTCGGTAGCACGCCCACTCATAGTAAGAGAAGAAAGACATGTGCATTACTAGCCAGTTATAAAGGATATATACCCATATTCATAAGATTCTTTATTAATCAATCCTCTTGATCCATAAATGTCATTAACAGCGGCAGGAAGGAAAGAAGCCTAGACTTCCTTTTCCAGAGCGAGATCAAGTTGCTGGACCATAAGTAGCTTTCGCCTATATGTCAAGACCGATCTGGTGCTAGTTATGGTTATGCTGCTAAATCAACTGCATAATCGATTGGATCAAAAAGTCAAATTTGATCTTATAGCTTGAACGCCTGGTTCTCTCCTAGTAATGTCACACAATCCAGAGGGTGGACGTTAGTTCAGGTTCTTTTCTTTCTTCTTTGATCCGTCTTAGGAACGAGTGGCAGCCTCGACCCGAGTAGAAGTGCCATGCTTGGATTGCCCAACGAAGAATGCCCCTTGTAGAACTCTATTCCAGTTTTCACACTTGCTAGAAGCACGAGCGAAGGAAGGTTACTCCCATAAATGACTCTTCGTGCCTGGCGGGGGAGTCTCAACAAAAGAATAGCAAATGGGTGAAAGATAGAGGATTTGCATCTGTTATCCTTTTCCGAAACCGATAGCTAGTCTCCTTAAGAATTCGAGTACGGATGTCGCCAGCTACCTTTTCATACTGTGATAGACTGGAAGCGGAAACTTCTTGGTGGGCGACTTGTGGAACCTCGGGGGTGACCTGAGGGCTTGTGAGCCCGGGGTTTGACGAAGACTCTTTTAGAAAGACAGTTGGAGATTGAGGAATCAAAACTGAATACCATCCGCACACGCGGGCAAGTTCTTTGTCCTGTAAAACTGACAAAGAGCTTGATGGGTATCAATTCATTGAATTATGTACTTCTTAATCATCAAACCCTCGGGAAGGCACATCATCGATCATTTAACTTATCAGAGAGAGGCCTTGGCAATCTAATCCAAGACCAAGCGCAAAGGCCACTGGTTCTGTCATACTCTAGTCTCTTTCTTTCTACTCTCGAGTGACTTGCTTTCCTTTCGAGCAGACTAAGAAGAAGAAGCCCACGGAGCGGTAGGGGAATGGTAGGTGAGTGTAACCCCAACCTGTACAATTAAGTGGCATAGCGATCCCCTGTCTTTTTACCTAAGATATTGCACTAAAGCCTTGAGTCGAAATAAAAGAAAGGCTAGTCTATTAATGTAAGAAAGTCAGTTTTCAAGCAGGATTATTGAAAGCAAGTGAATTTGTAAGCGAGTCCTTCTCCTGGTCAGCCACCTAGAGATCCAGCTTAAGTTGGAGGTGTTGATAGGGCCATTCCCAGTAAGTGTAGGAGTTTCAATATTCATAGTCTACCTTTTAAACCGGTAAGGATAACACTTTATATATGACTAATGGTAGTTGCCATCATTCTAGTTGAAGTGCTAGTTCGGAAAGATATAGTTTCAGTCCATTCTGAATCTCTAGCTTTTGGGTCAGTTCCAGCAAGCTAGGTTAGGGCAAAGATAAAGATCCATCTAAGTCAAGATCGTGTAGTGTAATAAACGGCTTTCCCTGGGGAGGGCTAACTAAAGAAGGATAAGAGATAGATTTGTTTCGATGAGAAGAGAAGCTCCATCTTTTAAGCCAGCACCCTACACTCTTTATTTTCTTGCTCTCGAGCTAATAGGTCGAAGGTCCTTGAAGTTATCCAAATACCAGTAGTAAGAGCGAGGATATCTTGTGACTAGGTTTTCCATTAATGCCAGTACTAGGACTAATATAGGATTTCTTCCTCGATCTAATTTGTTTTCTTCCCATATAGAATCTTCGTTACCTCTTTTTTAAAGCCATCAGACAAGTGAAATACACTGTAGCAAGCCCTCTTATTTGATTTATATTGGAAGGCATCTAATTGGCTAGCTTAAATCTCACTGGAATCCATAACCTGGGAATAGACCTACCATACCTTGACGAAAGTGGGGGAATATCTTGCATAACCGACAGCGGAAGGCGGAAGGATACCTACGGGACATACTTACCTAAGGGGACATCGAAGAATACGGTCCCTTCTCGCAAGTTGGAGTGGGAGTGGAAGCGCTTCTGTTTTCTATTCCCCTTCTGCTTTTCTTTTTCATTCTCCCTTTTTTAGGTAATTGAGTAAGTGCGTGAGACCTATCCTCTCTCAGGTCAGGATGGATGGTTGTTGGCCTGCTAGCTCGGAAAGCCCATATCAATTTAGAGGTCAGGCCCTTAGGGGATTTATAGGGCAAGTTTTCTCATTTCAAAAAACTTTCATCTTTCCTTCCAAATATTACCCATACTCTATTTGTAGCTAGACTATGTTCGTATCCTATTGAATACATTTCAAGGATTCTTCCTTTCGATTGAAGTCTGCTTGCTTCCCTGCTAAAGCTAAATGAGAACAGAGAGAGGAGAGAGGAGCGAAAGCCACTCGACTGAAAGGAGAGGAGCGAAAGGCTCAGCGAATGGAAGAAGCAGGCAAAGATAGATAGAATTTGGTAGGGAAAAGTGCTTTGTTGGACTTGTTCCCAGGGTGAGATCAAAGATCTTTCAACGCGTTGATTTCCTACTAAAGAAACAGGCTTTCTACCAGGAGTTTTGTTTGTCTTTCGATGTGAAAGGGTCGAAAACTCTCGCTTTATGCTTGAGAAAGAGCCTTCCCGGCGATCTGCTTCATGAATGGAAGGGTGGAACCAAGGAAGACAACTGAATACCGGAAATTCAAAGAGAAGGATTTCCAGAGGTAAATATCTGGCATTGAGCCCGCCTATCATAAGTATGAGTTGGGAGAGCGAGATAGAGACAAATACCCAATAGACGGTGAAAAAGCTTTCCTGCACGCGGGAACCTTCCTTCTGTCTTGCAGCCTTGATGCTCAGTTCTATTCTCCCGCTCTTGCAAGGCTAGCCGGGAGGGAGGTCTTTTTTCGGGTTTGGTTTGCCTAGATAGGAAGTGCGCTTGCAGTGCTTCTAGTAACGATTTTGAAGTGCAATATCTTGGGGTATGATTGCTTCTTTCTTCGGCTTAATAGGGCTTGTGGTTCGTTATCAGTACCTGTTTTAGAGCGATATAACCTCGTTGCCCGCCTCTCAATGTGGTGCCTTTCACTCTGCTCTGTCAACACTTTCTCGCTATGCCGGAAGGTAGGATTTCAGGTCTTTTCCCAAGCTATGAATCTTCATCAATGGCATAGTAATAAGAGAGAAAGAAATTAGTGATTTGATGTTCCATCCGCAAACACGACGAAAAAGGTAGCCGAACCACCTCCCTCAAGTGCTAGCGTACAAGAAGGAGCTTTCGGCAGTGAATCACATGTCGAAAGACCAAAACCCTATAGATCGAGATTTGTGCTTGGTCTTTCGCCTACTGTGTATGGTGTAACGGCATCTCATGCCAAGAAAAAAGAAGGGTTGAACCTGGCTCACAAACCAGGAGATCTGGGGGCTGCTTTTGCCCGCTCATCATCAATCCCATTCTACTACTCTGTTAGTACCCATTCTGACTCTTGTCAGTCTCCGAGGGACATCGAAGACTTGAAACTACATCGAAAGACAAAGCATTTTCCTTCCTCACTACCATCTCGAAAGAAGCAATCGGCTTGGGATGAATGTCATTGGTTTTTTTTTCCTATCTTTCCCTCTCGCGAGCTTCCTTTCGGAGTCGACGTGCTTCCTTATTCGCGAGAATTTCCTCCCTCCGGTCTTGTCTCCTCACTAAGCGCTCTTCTTGTCGTTTCAACCTTTTCTCATATCTCATTTTGGCCTTCAGTCTTTCTTTAGCCTGATCAGATAATGGTGCTCCACTTTTGGACATAGGATTTGATATCACCCAATTCTTCGTTTACTAACGTAGAACTCATACTACGCCGGATTTGATGTTTCAAAGAAGTGGGTGGTTGTGAACCACCGAAGTCTAGTTGATGTTTACATATGTAACTTAACCCCTTATTCTATTTCTATTATAGACTTTGATGGTCGACAAGGGGGTTGCAGAATCCTGGATTGTTAAACCAGGAAAGACCACCCCTCTTGCTGCCGAAGGTTGGATTAAACCTTCGGAACACACCAAGAATTGTGTACCAGACGTTCCACCCATTAAATAAGGATAATTAATATCACTCTTCAACGGCTCAAGGATAGGTACCTTGAAGTCGGGACCCAATAAGGCAACCATATCATAGACCTTCCAGATCAATCCAAATCTAATGAAATCTGGATTGGCCTTAGTGATCTTCCAATTATGGTTGATCACAGGTGCCTCAAAGAAATCCTGGATGGTTACACAAGGAGACAGTGCTAAAGAATAATACCATTTTATATACTTAAGCCACTGTTTCACCCAAGCCCTTAAACATGACCACTCAAGAAAATCCTTCATACCTGGCTGATTAAATAAATCATAAGGTCTAATTTTCAAATCACGAGGGGCCATCCCCTTACGCAAGAAGTCAATAATTTTTCCTCTTAAGTCAGGATTCAAAGGACAACCGCGGCCTAACCAGAGATCCGCAGGTAGCAGGGTTTTATGATACATGGCAACGACCCGCATAAAATGCTTAGATCGTTGGTGATCGAACCTTGCCAATTGCCTATAACCTGCACCTCCTACACGAGCAAGAGTAGACAATCTCTTAATAGTGTAGGTGTTATGAACACCCATCAAACCATATGGATGGTGGGAAGATAGCTGATTTTTCAAAGAAAGAGGTGAGAAATCTTTATATAAACCTGCAACCCTGAATTTCTTGGCAAATTCAGCACACCCAGTATCCGATATAAGAGACTTTTGATAACTTTTTGAAACTCCTATACGGGATAAGGCCTGCTCATACTTCTCAGCGACTGCCGTATTAGCGATGACAACGTCATCGCCTAAAATGGCATAGTCTTTAAACACTGATCCAGGGTAAACCTCCTCCGCACACCACCATACTAATATATGATTGGTTAAGGAGAAGAGAGCCCAAGACGAATAGTAACCGAGAGGCTGCCCCGCAACAAATGACACTGTACTATTTAGTTTCCTTACAAACGGTACAGTGAAAATCTTTGTTGCTAGTGCTGAATTCACAACACTAGAAGCAAAACTTCGGTAAAATAGAGAAAACATTACCTCAAATAATCAAAGTAACGGCCACCGGTCGGTGGCAGACTTTAAATCAAATGAGTAGCAATATCTATTGCCCACTAAGTTATCCAACGGTTTTCTTTGATTAAATGTTCCATCGGTTGGCAATGACCGTAAAACAATCATACACCAATCGTGAACAGGCTTCAACAACCGCTGATTAACATAGTTACCTATGGCGAAGATTCGCCCTTTGCCCCCTCCTGGACACGAACAACCTAGTTTCCCTGGTATCCATCGTAAACCAAAGTCGTTTATCGAAGGCAACAAGGGACCATTAGTTCGCTCAAATATATCTAAAGACCATCCACTTATCAATTTCTTCGTTTTCTCTAGTGGATATCTGATATACTCAGGCCATAATGCGCCTTGAGACCACTGTTGACCCTGAGCGTGAACAAAGTTCACAAGCTCACGCCAATTAGCAAGCTCAAAGGGTAAGAAGGTAAAGACCGATTTCTAATCTTTAACCTTCTCACGTCCTAATCCTCCTCTATCAAACTTAGTTAAATAAAAGGATGGAAGGCACTTAATGGTTGGTTCCCACGTCATACCTTGGAACAAAGGTATTTCAGTGAGATTAGGGACATACCGAGGAAGAAGTCTATTCAAACTCATTTTAAGAGATGAACAGAATTCTTCAACGGAATCCATACAATTAACAGGCTCAATGATAGTTGACTTGGAAACTTTCTTTGGTATTAAGATAGCATTAGCTATCGTAAAGAAAGACAAGTAAATTCTCACTATCATATCCGCTTTATCATCCTTCTTATATATCATTAATCTATGGAAGGATGGGAGAATTTGAGGATATCCCGATCGTGTCAAGGATACCGGAACTGGTAGCAGAGTATGAGGGGTCTTCACACCCCCATAAGCCTGCTGTAATGATGATGAACACTGCTTCAAATAGAAAGCAGTGAACAGAGCACCAGACTTACGATACAATCGTATCACCAGCTTGGTAAAAAGGTAGGCTGAAATACAGAATTCCTTGGTTAGACCTTCAGCCACAATGAGGATCATCTTATTTAGAAATGACCTCATCATGCGAGAATCTTCTCAAATTCTCTGCCACCTAATGGAACTAATTGCCATAAGTGTCGGAAACAGTCGATTCATGGTACACGTTATAATTATGCTTCCTTCGGGCAGCTTAATTCCCTAACCGTGGTTAGTTCTGCATGCCAGGCTTCCGCGTCGCCCATGTGTCGTCTGAACATCTATGTCCAGACCTTCTCAAAAATGAGTCCATTAGAACTCACCTAAATGATCTCAATCTTGTTGAGACCATGGGAAGGCACCTCAAGTATGACTTAAGGTATCACAGAAGAGAAGACTGTGATCGAGGTTATACATATCAGATAGAAAACAAGAAGCTTGGGATCCTGTCCCTAGGACAGCCCCAATTACCAAACCATGCTCCTGCCTCATGGAGTCAGGATCGTGTGGCGATCATGACCGGAAAGGGGATGACCCTTTCCCGCCAATAGCAGGTAACTGCTAATGACGCCTTATAGACTTTGACGAGCTAAGAGAAGCTAAGCCATATCGCAATTCCTGTATAAAGCTCTTTTTCTGTAGTCACAAGGCCTGTTCAAAAGATCAGATAGGCGGAGATAGAAGCAAGAAAAAGGCCGGCTAGCTCGTGCAATCAACGAGAAAAGCCTTCGCCTTAGTAAGCTAGCTTTGGTTGCTAAGGTTCTCCGGGCACTACGGTAGGACGTGGATCGATCATGACGAGAATGGACACTTCTCCGTAATGTAATGTAATAGAAGAGTCACAGTCCGGGAAAATCTCGACCAGACGAAGGAGATATGAATGAAATTCGGGCGGGTAAGGGCTTGGCTTGACCCTGTCTTCTCTCCTGGTCGGGTCGGAGGCGAAGACAGGCAAAGTTCATCATTCAGTGGTGGGGTGTTCATAGAAAGGAAGGCGTCGCCCAACGAGTGGCATCTTTCTTTTGGGGATAGAGTCTCGCTCATAGATAAAGGAAGAGTACGCGCGCTAGCGCGCTACGGCTTACGCAGTTGATCGGATCAGATAGCCCTTCGGGCAACCAACCGCACAAGAAATTCCGATCAACAACTTGGAGGGATGGCTGAGTGGCTTAAGGCATTGGTTTGCTAAATCGACATACAAGAAGATTGTATCATGGGTTCGAATCCCATTTCCTCCGGCGCGGAAGTGGAACGGGCGGGCGAAATTACGTGAGAGAAAGAACCTCTTGGTAGAGTCCCCCGGAGGAAAAAAGAGCACTACTTAGTGACTAGGAGCGGAGAGCCCGTTGCGCGTTGTTTTTGTTTGACCGGCCTATCTTCTTTCTATAAGCAAGCTCCCTATGGCCGTCCAGTCCCTGGACGGCTCTCGGTTCTTGAGCATGTTGGGAGATTAGGCGGCAGTTGAAAGAGCTGCTCGAAAGCTTGACGAAGAAGCGAGCCCTATCCATTTTCTTAGTTTTGGGCTTTTCCCTGACTAGTCAGGTAGGGCGCTACTCGATTCAGAAAACAGACTTTAGGAAAGTGGTTCAGGTAGCTCAGCTGGTTAGAGCAAAGGACTGAAAATCCTTGTGTCAGTGGTTCGAATCCACTTCTAAGCGGGCGAAGGGATAAAAGGACACGTAGCCGAGAGCGAGCCGGATTTCTAAATGAAAGTGAAATAAGAAGGCAAAAAGCCGTATAGTGCTGGAGGAAGATTTTTAAAGAAAAAGCGGTGGATTACTCGGATTGGTTCTCGCCCCCCTGTGCCCAAAAGGATGGGCGAGTTCGGTTCGAGTGTTCATCGATCGGGTGGATCTATATGCTTCGGGGGGTGAGACGAGGTGTAGCGCAGTCTGGTCAGCGCATCTGTTTTGGGTACAGAGGGCCATAGGTTCGAATCCTGTCACCTTGATTTGTCGGTATGCCGCTCCGCGAGCAAGGAGTGCCACGCACGAGCGGAGCGAAAACAAAGCAGGGGGAATTCGGGGAAATCCTTCTCTATACAAGTTCTCGGACGAGGTTTTTGAACAGAACTTCGATAGGCGAGAGGTGTAAGCACCGCGAGGTGTGAAGCGATCTCGTACTAAACGAAACGACTTTCACTTTCCATAACCAAAATGAAAGAAAGTCAACCTATTCCTGCAATTGCGGTCAGTCTCGCTACCTCTTTAGTTGCCGCCCCCTACTTGCTCATTCGCAATTACTACCACAAGAGAGTCGCCCCTATATCTAAGGGAGCTTATGCACTCCACTACTTTTTATGTTATGGGGTCTCGAAGACTGAATTTAGCTGCCAACCCTAGTCAGCAAGCTGAAAAAGCCCTTTCCCCTTTTTCTAATAATATAAGGGTAAGCTTCATAGCTCCAACCGGGCTGTCGCCTTAGCTTACTAAGCGCTGGTTCTATCCCGGCCAAGCAACCAAAGCCGGGGATAACGGTGGGAATAGTGAAAGAAAGAGAAGGGGAAGAAGCGGGGTAGAGGAATTGGTCGACTCATCAGGCTCATGACCTGAAGACTGCAGGTTCGAATCCTGTCCCCGCCTACTCATTTGAGATGCTGGGGGAGCCGGCAGCTGTGCCCTAACTCAGTCCTTTGAGTCAGATTTTGCTTTTTCCAACCTGGTGTTCTTTCGCCTTGCATAACTTTAGGAAGACTTTCTTTATAACGGCCAAAGAGAGAAAGCACTTTCTTTATTAGAGTAGTCCCCCGGGATACTCCCCAAGAACTGGCTCAATGGCAATGCTTGGTGCACTTAGGCTTGGCATTGGCTCAAGCCGCCCAGGCTGCCCTTCTTTGTTTTATTGTTAATAAGCGGTGCTGAGGTATTGCCTGGTTGGTGTACTAGGGCGAGGTTTGGAACCCTCCGCTCGTGGGGTCTGTATCAATTCAGCCCAAGGAACTCTTTCTCATTCTAGTCCTTCCAAGACCGGTCTTTCTTCACCAAATCAGATGAGTCGTCATAACTCAGTGCCCACCTCCATTACCGCTCCCGTTAGAGCTCCCATTGATCCTTCATCTCCCCCATCCTCAGGCAGTCATGCTCCAGATCAAACTCGGCTACACCCCCCTAAACCACCTGACCCTAATCCTTCCATTGTGAGTCGTGAAGTTTCCGCGTCTCGGTTAAGGCATACTCTTACCATGGCGCGTGATAAAGTGACTGGCTCGGCCAATGAGAGTCATGATACTGGTCCGTCTATTGTAGAGGAGGATATAGCAGATTATGCCATGGATGATGTTACTGAGGGACACCAATCTGGTGTGATTCAACATTCTTCTTCCCTTGTTTCACATGAAGAGACTCTCATGGAAGAGTAGAGGTGCTGGGAAGAAGGCTTTTCCGCGCAATTTGATAGATATAATGGCGCATCGTCCTGATTTGGTGATCATTCTTGACCCTCGGGTGCGCGGAGAGCGTGCTCCATTTTTGGTGAATCAATTGGCTTTTTATTCCCACCATATCGCTGATCCTATTGGTCGTTCAGGGGGTCTTTGGTTGTTATGGGATGCTGGGATATGTAAGATAGAGGTTCTGGATTCCTCTTCTCAGGTTATTCATGCTTTGGTCTCTCAGGGCTCTTCGCCAGATTGGTTGTTATCGGCAGTTTACGCGAGTCCCAGCCAGTAGAGAGGAGTTATGGAATATCTTCCAAGAAGCTGGTAAGGATATCAACATCCCTTGGATGCTTATTGGGGATTTAAATGAGATTAGCGATGCAGATGAGAAGTTAGGAGGGAGAGCTGCTCGGTCTTTCCACTGTAGTAGATTCGCTAATTGGATTTCCAGCTGCAATTTGATTGATCTTGGATTCTCCGGTCCGCGCTTTACCTGGAGCAACCTTCGGCCTGGTCTTGGGCATGTCAAAGAAAGATTAGACCGTGCCCTTTCTAATACTGATTGGAGACTGCTATTTCCAGAGGCCATTGTTCAACACCTCCCTCGTACTTATTCTGATCATTGTCCATTATTGGTGGATCTCGAAGGTCTTCCTATTCCTAACCCCCATCTTCGTCCTTTTCGTTTTGAGGCTTGTTGGCTTTTAGACGATAGATATAAAGATCTTCTTAATCAAGTCTGGCATCAAAGTCATCTTTCCCTTCCCGAGCTTATTCCGGCCATGGTGCAGGCTACTAAAGACTGGAATCTTCATACGTTTGGGAACCAGTTTAGGAATAAGAGACGTCTCCTAACTAGGATTGCTGGGATTCAAAAAGCCTTAGATAGGGGACCTTCTCATTTTCTTATTGAGCTAGAGCGTGATTTGATTAACCAATACAATCGTATTTTAAAACAAGAAGAAGAGTTTTGGTACCAAAAATCTAGGGTGCGTTGGATGTTGTCTGGGGATCGTAACACTCCATTTTATGATGTCTCGACTATGGTCAAGAGAAGCTCAAATTGGATTCTTGCTCTTCGAAATTCTGATGGCTCTTGGTGCTATGATCAAAATGAGCTAAGGGACAAGGCCCGTGAGTACTTTTTTAAGCTATATTCTTGTGAGGATGAGCAAGCTGGACCCTATCCCAGTTTTCACTCCTACTATTGCTCCTTCAGTAGCTCTGACTTTGAGTCCAAATTCTTCTAATGAGGAAATTCATTTTGTTCAGTATGCACCCTTTTAAAGCCCCAGGCCCTGATGGCCTGAAAGCTGTCTTTTTTCAAAAGTTTTGGCCGATTACCTTTATGATTTAAAATGCTTTTTCTACTGGAGCTTTTCCTAAAGATTTGAATCTGACAAATCTTTGTCTCATCCCCAAGGCTCCTAAGCCTGATTTTATTACACAGTTCCGTCCTATAGGCTTATGCAACGTGGTGTATAAGATTTTGACTAAAGTCATAGCCAATAGGATGAAAGCCCTTTTGAAGAATTTTCTTGCTCCAACCCAAGCTAGTTTTGTCAAAGGTAGGACTACCATTGAGAACATCATTCTTGCCCAAGAATTGGTCCATACCATTCGTCATAAATCTGGTCTAATGGCGGTTAAGATTGACTTGGAAAAGGCCTATGACCGCTTAAGTTGGGATTTTCTTGAAGAAAGTTTGGGTCAAGTAGGATTTCCTTCTTCTTTAGTGAATCTTATAATGTTTTGTGTGCGTTCGCCATCTATGTCCCTCATTTGGAATGGGGAGGTCACAGACTCTTTTGCGCCTCAAAGTGGTCTCCTTGGCGGAGACCCCCTTTCGCCCTACCTCTTTGTCCTTTGCATCGAAAGATTAGCTCATTTAATTGATCATGAGGTTCGGCGTAAAAACAGGTCTCCTATCAAAGCGGGCAGGAACTGTCCTCCTATTGCTTCTTTATTCTTCGCTGATGATCTTCTTCTTTTTTCTAATGCTTCTTTTGCGCCAAGCTCCAATTTAATGTCAAATTCTTGCAGTCATTCTGGTCAGCGTGTCAGTCTTAATAAGTCCAAGTTGTTTTTGTCTCCTAATATTTCTCACAGTTTGGCTTCTGGGATTAGTCAGATTTTGGGCATTCCTTTGACCAAGAATTTAGGGAAGTCTCTTGGGGTCCCTATCATCCATGGTAGGGTCACTAAACAGACCTATTCTGAAGTTCTAGAGAAAGTTCAGTCTCGCTTGAGTGGTTGGAAAGCTAAAAACCTTTCCCTTGCAGGTCGGGTCACCTTGAGAAATTCAGTGACCTCTTCTCTTCCCTTGTACACTATGAAGTCCACTAAACTGCCTCTTGCTATTTGTGAGAATATTGAGAAGCTTAATAGACAGTTTCTCTGGGGAGGTAGTAATGAGAAGCATAAGATTCATTTAGTCAAATGGGATGTTGTGACTAATCCTAGAAAGAAGGATGGAGGGCTTAATATTAAAGAAGCTAGGATCCTTAACCAAGCCATGCTGGCTAAGCTCGGTTGGAAGATGATGTCTGATCCTGAAACCTTATGGGTTAGAGTCTTTAAGAACAAAAAGTGAGAGTTTCCTTTTCTTGGATGTGGCTATTAAACCGAATGCTTCCTACGTTTGGAAGAGCATAGCTTCCACTAGAGATATCATTAGAGAACTTGGAGAATTGGGGATGGAGCAAATGTTCCATTTTGGGTTGATAGCTGGGTGCCTGGGGGACCTTTGTGCGATCGAGTTGATAATGGAACCTTTTTTGAACAATCAGACTTTAGTCAAAGATTTTTTGACTGAGGATAGGTGCTGGGAGAAAACGTTGTTAGAGCAAATTCTTCCTCATGAGTTGGTTGAGATTGTTATGGGCTGTCCTTTAGCCCGTTTTGTCATTGGGTCTGATAAATTGATTTGGAGTCTAAATTCTAATGGGATATTTTCCACTAAGTCCTGTGTACAATATGCTTCGTCAAAGTCATAGTCAAAACTCACTTCTTTTTAAATGGAGTCCAATTTTGAGATTGAAAGTGCCCCCTCGTCTTCAATTCTTTTTGTGGCTAGTGGTTCATGAAGGTCTCCTAACTAATGTTTTTAGAACTTATAGGCATATCGGTTGGGAGACTCGTTGTTCCATATGTTCCCATCCATATGAGGATGTCATTCATGTCCTAAGCTAAGGGACTGCACCAAGGCTCGGATTTATTGGGATCAATTAATTCCATCAATTCGCTCCTCTCCTTTCAGTCGAGCTGCTTCGCTCCTCGTTTTACTCTTCCTCTTTAAGGCATTGGCTTCTATCTAATCTTGATTCTGCCTTCATTTAAGAGCATTTTTTTCCTTCTTGGCCTGTTCTTTTTTCTATTAGCATTTGGGGATTCCATTCCTTTTTTTTGATCCACAACCGGATAACCCCATTCATTTCATTCTTAACTATTTGGCGGAGGTTTTAGCAGCCTTTGATCAGCATGACACACCTTCCAGGCAGGTCCAATCTGATTTTCTTTCCTGGTCTTTTCCGGAGGATGGCTGGGTAAAGGTGAACTCGGATGGATGCGCCAAGGGTAATCCGGGTGAGGCTGGAGCTGGTGGGCTCATTAGAGATGCCCGTGGGCAGTGGTTGGTGGCTTTGACTTTTGACTTGGGAATCTGTACGAGTGTTACAGCCGAGCTTGAGGGCATTCGTCAAGGTCTTAGCCTTGCTTGGGATGAAGGCTATAGATTGTGCTTTGTGAGGCGGATGCTCAAACTATAATCAGAATTATTCAGCATGGCGACTCTACTTCTCATCCTCATGGCGCTTTAATTGAGGATTGTCGATCTCTATTGCGGA